>JAVTVY010025936.1:0-11737 GCA_036873755.1 Hanleya hanleyi
TTTTGGTCCGATTCGAAAATCAAGTTACGCTTCAAATTAATACGGTTTTCCCGAGTTGTCACGTTGTATCACATGGGTCGGCGGATCAAACAGTGGGGCGTATTCTATATATTGACTATAGATAATATCCATACCTTCACCTTCTATATCAAGGAGCTCAAATGATTCCGAATTAAAATGTATTTCTTCAAATTTTAAATCAGTTGACTTTAGTCCATGCCGTTGCAAGTAAACTGCCCCACCGTTTCGTCTGCCGACGGGTCGTCGGCTACACGAAGGGACATCACTCTTGTGACACAACGTCACAACTCGACAACTGTAGACTACTGCGTGTTTCGATCCAAAGGAGATAATCAGGATTCAGACACTTTCAAGGTTTCAACATTACTGCATGGACCGGATCCCTTCAGTATTAAGTTTTGTACCATCTTACTATTTTCGAGCATGGTATCTTAAAAGAGATATCTCAAACTAGCCCAGTAAACAGCATTCGTTCCTAATTATAAAATCTTAAGAATGTTTCATAACTCATGCCAAAGTGTCTAAGAGATTTGTCTCTTGGCGCTACGTTTCGTAACTTGTGTCTAATTCGGCTTAATCCGGGGCTAGGGGCCGTATGAACCCATGTACTTCAAAGATCCTCATGGTACTCATATGAACAGTCACAATCAAAGCGTGACTGAGATACATCATTTTTTAGATGACGACTCTATAACGAATATTATGGATTAAGAATACTGATCAGCGATACGGATTTGATATTTTTGGAACATCATGCTGTCTTGCCGGCATCATTGAAAACTGTTGACCGCTTCTCTCTTGCAGGAAACAAGCCTATGTTTATGTATACTATGATTGTCTTTTTGAATTTGGTGCTAATACTTTATGTGGAAAATGGAATAGGTCTTTGGATTATGGACGCGGATATTCTCTAATGGACGACGGCTGGATTATGAATGACGGACTAGACGCTTGTAATTCCATTAATCAATGATCACACATGCAAAAAAGAAATACTACAAAACGAAGACAAAGGATCCTCCGGACATTCATCTCATACTAACTTTGCTCATTTCACTTGAACTATGACAACCGACATCAAGTGCAGTTTCTAGAAATCTTGAAACTCTTGAAACTTATAAAGATAACATCATGGTGTTTTTCAGTGTCCCTATTTCGATCTTTTTCGTTCATATTCGTAATTCTGCAAACCAAATTACAAATCAATCGTTTGTTCTTAGTAACACTGGACAAGAGGATCCTCTTGTCATTAGTTTACAGTTATCGGACAATGGTGGGCGCCAGATTCCTTCAGGATCTCTCGTCTCGTAAAGAGACGTACAGCCGAGACACCCGGGGAGACACCACCTACCCAACGCTTGCCGAACAACGAGTCCATGTCCAGTCCGCCTATATCCACAGTCAAGGAGGACCTGGATGTACAGAATCAAACGCCTAGCGACATCGAACATGTTCAGGATGATCCCATAAATGTTCCCAGCGATCTCGTAACCGAAGACCATTCCGTGAGTGACATCTACCGGTGCTATTGGACCATGATCCGACGATGTTTCCACCGCCAACGCCCTATTCAAGATATTTACAATTTTCGACTGAGCGACCTAGCCCGTCTACGCATCTTCAATGTTAAATGTCGCTTTTGGGTACATCTTATGCCATAAGATGCCGGGTCAACTGCGCTATTTCTGTTCCAGCGCCAACAACCACGTGTACGACCACCCTTTCACCATTATCAATCGTGCGTCACTGGAGACGGCCCTGACCCAACTGGAGATCATGGATCACTTGGAATGGGCCCATCAACAACGCCCCAACACCAAGAGGACAGTGGAGAGGGTAACCAATGTCACGTTTTTCGTGGATAAACTGATCGACCACCCCATCGGCTGAACGGATTCACCCACGGCATGCACTGATTGATATCGCAACGTGCCGTATAGATTCCATATGTCTACAGGCTGCTCGTTAAAATGGCCTAATCCCAATCGGAGGGGTGTTTTTTAACACGCTGTGTTATAGTGTTTTTGCAAAATGTGGCCACATTCTCTTATAGGGGTTGTGGCCACATTTCAGAAGAAGCATTTTCCGTAATAATTTTCCATCAAACAGCCTCGGCAAAAAAGTGTGGTCACAAACGAGGCTACATTTCCCAAGCTTTATTACGAGAGTTGCAAAAACCATCGACTCTCGAATGCTGAGCAGACCACTGTTTCTGTACGTCAAAGTTGGTATGAAATATAAAGGACTATCGAATATATTTTACCATCCCAAATAACCATGCCGAGCTATCCTATCTGTGATATATTCTAGAGTACGATGGATGGAAACTATTCACACAAAAATCGTTTGAATCGATCGTTTTACCCGCAGTTTTTATTTCGCTCCGCATCCCACGTTGTGGTGGTCGCCATGATCACGTGGGCTACTGCCGGCACTTCCGCGCCGAGCGCGTTGATTGGCCAATCCTATTAGCGCGAAATTTACTACGACAAGAGAATTTTAACAACCGATTTCGATCTGGCGTGACGGAATGAATATGATTCCCCCGTCATTTCGGGGATTGAGCGATTGTTACTGGGGGAAAAAAAACTTGCGTCAGAAGTTTCCAGGACATTCTAACCAGAGTTATTTGTGAATTGCAGCCTAAACTACTGAAAACCTGTGATTTGTGCAGAAAATTTACTTAAGACCGCTTACAAACAGTAAGAGAATTACCAAGAGGATCTGGCCAATAAATTCACGAACTTGGGCTTCAAGGCGATTTTGCCGGGAAACAACACACATATACAGTGTCTCTTCTAAGTGCAGCACAGGTTGCAACAAAGGGTGAATAACAATTTAAGCAGAAGAAATCTTGTGAACGCTATATGTTACATCGCAGAACAAAATTCCTACATCGAGTTGCACCAAACCTACAGATACAGCCCAAGATTCATCGGAACAGGCGAGCTTCTTAAGATAATTTTCCGAGAGGCCATGGGGGCAATTCAAACTGAGAACATGCCATCATTTGAAGGATTTTTCTGTAGATTATTGCAGACTTGAAGTTAGTATCTGAAGGATAAGCACCAAAAGAAGAGAGGTTAGCCCAACTTATTTATTGGTGGACCAAACCATTATTGGTGGTGCATTGACGCCGTGATGCAGACAGATGAGAGAAAGGAAGATCAACACGTTCTCAAGTTTTTATATAGTTCATTTTCCCTAATGTTACATCATATCCAAGCTGTGGGAGCCGCGTTGGGTGTGTTTACAATTCAAGTATGCTTGATTCAAGCCGCCATTTGAAGCTGCATCTGTCATATTTGTTCTTGCTCGTTAGATGTATTATTGGCTGTTCTTGTCCAATCTGAAGCCGTCCTTTGAGAAAGTTCAACTTTCAGCCATGTTCGCTCCGATTCGTTTCTTTTAAACGTCGTCGGGCAGCCCAGGATACTGTAACATCAACATGTCCTCCATCGCTGAAGCATGCGTACTAATAGCTGCTGTCACAATACGATCCCAAAACCCCCGCCGATTGGGATTAGGCCAGCGTAGGTTCTTCCTCACTCAGGCTTCCCTGTGACGTAGACTGAATATCGTCGGTCAATCATTTCGTATCAGTAGATAGACACTCAGCAGTCTCTATTTCGGTATCAGCCCAGCTTAACGCTTCAACGCCCTAGTGAAACAAATCAGAAGCTCTGATGGGTCTAGATATTCCATGGAATTCACACTGATTCATCGAAATGCAGTGTCGCTCGTCAACGCCCGTCGATACGCCTTAGCGCTCGTCTCAACACCTTAACACCATCTTAACGCCTTAACGCCTTTTCCTAACGCCTTAACGCCGTAGATTAACGCCTCAACGTTCTATCGTAACGCCTCAACGCATTGTCAACCGTTTAATCACATGTTTTGGCCCCTGACACTTGATGAAAGTGACTTCACCACTGAACATCGCCGTTAGTGACGGCATCGCTTGCATGCGCGCGCGCCCTCTGGTACAACCTGTACCCTAAAGTCTGTAGGGCATAGGGTCCACCTAGTGTGTGTGTTGATGTGTTCAAACGAGATGATGCCTACACTTTAAGCGTTGAAACGTTTTTAAGGCCGAGCGTCGATGACATTCTGAAAGCTCCAACGCCCCACGTTCCATTAATAGAGGGAGAAGACTGGACCTGAACAGTTGAAGCGTTGAAACATTCAGACGTCCGGTGTCAGTCGTGGCGTTTGTATGGATTTCACTGGATTTGGATATATGGATTTCACTGTCCATCAGCGCCGTGCTTTATTGTGACTGGTATTACATCTTTTTGTTGTATCTTTATAAGTAATGTAGTTTAAAACAATAACCCAGAGCGGTTGTGTGCATGAATGCTGTTCGCTCTTATGGCGCTCTAAACATCTGTTTTCAGAACGGAAATCCAAGACTGTCCTGATAGGCTAAAGCCTCAATGTCAATAACCAATTAGAACAGCGGTCCAGGTCTGTCTGGTGGGCCGCCATCATGGTGTCCATGCCCAGTCGGCCTATACTACCCTAGTAGGAAAGCCAGGCATCTCGTTTAGTGAAAATCACATGTCTCTCACTCTCCACATCTTCTATACGACTCGATTAGCGTTTTTCTATTCTACTGCTTAGATTTGAAACTACAACCTCATCACATTCGAATGCTGTAGATTATCTGGGACTGAACACACACTAATGCAGATCATAACGCAAATAGATTCGTTGAGGCAGAGAAAAATTAAGAATCCAATGTCTTTAACGATGTAAGCTATTGATGAAATACTTTTAGGATATATTTTGTCGATGACACAATGGCTATTAGCTGGTACAGACAAAGAGAAGGTTTATATTGTTAACGATATTTCATTTGCAGGCAGTGCTTGAAGCCAAGCCGGAAGTCGTTCAGCTGACATCCGCTGTTCGTAGTTTGTTGAGACTAATATCGTTCATGAGCGCTCATGCGCAGTAAATGAACTGATGAGCGCCCATGCAGAGTAAATGAACGCAGCCGAGTGCTTATACGATTCCAATTTTCCTCTCGCTGCAAATTTTGCCACTTCTTCAACTGAACCAATATTCTTGCTTACATCATGTCCACAAGTTTTTGTGTAATCTTTACCAATTACCAAACATCTACCAGACCTACTTCACCAGGCAATATGCTATCCATCAACATCAAACAAGAACCCATAACATTAATCTCTACAGACCATTTCACTATTCCAACTTATCTTATTACACTCTCAAGTGCTCAGGTCCTCGGGAATGGAACAAACTTCCCTCTTACTTAAAAGCAATTGGTTCCTCGTCACGCTTCAAGTCAAAGGTTAAATCCTATCTTCTTGAAAAATGTGGTAAATTTTGATTATCTTTCGTATTAAACTGTGTACACATCGCATCGTTTTTTTTGGCTCAACTCACCTATTACATTCGCTCAACCTAATTAGTTAAATATCTAGGGATAGAACAAGCCCATCTGGGCTTTATTCCCGCCATCCACATTTCTACAACTGTCAATCTCATGTTATCATATGAATAATTCTTCCCCTAATATGATTGACACTGAATATGTATTTCTCCATGGTTATTTGGTGAATAAAATCTAATCTAATCTAATACGCAATAAATGAACCCTCTTACCTCTATGTAACATTGCTACTCACGCATGGAATTATTAGGTTTTCTGTTGAAGTAGTCATGTCCCCTTATTTGCATCTTTCTTTAGGCGTAACTGTGGATACAGTTGTGCATAGTATAGGCCATAACGACTATTTTATTGGTTTAAAATGAGAATTTTGTTTGGAGTTCATAGATCCTTCTCTACGGATAAACTACAGTGGTTTCATGCTTGATTTTTGTTGGTCGAGTCTTTAAACCTGAACCAGCGCTTTCTTCGCTCCTCATTTAACATTCACTCTGCTCATTTGACCTTCGTCCTCCTCATTTGGCCTTGATGATGATGATGTCACTGAACATGATCTTGCTCGGTCTCCTTTTCCCGCTACTTCCGTTCCGTTCTCTTTTATTCCCAACTATCTTGTCTCGTGACCAGAGATTTTATATTACACAATACCTTGGTGGTTCTACACGGTTCCCGCTTGTAATAGCGGAGACAGGGATTCAACAGAATGTGCATTGCTTTGGAGAATGATCATCAGTAGCCTCAGTACTTGAACAATACTCATCCTATGTGCGCTTTACTCGAATATCTGTCTTCAGAGATCTTTTAATACATCGATGGCAGAGAAATATGAAGAGTGCAACAACGAAACAATCACGATGAATTCATCTTTATTGCCAAACTGTGTGAACTCGGAACATAATCGCAAAATAGAGGGGCATCCCGGTCGTCAGCAATCTCCATGCATATGATTGGTTGAACGGATTTTTTGGAGCGCGACAGCAGTTGGAGCAGTACCATTCAGAGTTGATTCTGGTGTAAAACAAGGCTGTGTTTCGTCATCTCTGCTTTTAAATTTATGTGTGAATGATTCAGTGTTTTCAATCATAGTTTCAATATTGATGGAAAGTGTGAGTTTATTTTCTAATTTCGAATATAGGCCAAGGACATAAAAGCGTGTTAAACCATCTAAAGCAGTGTGCCATAGGTATGCATTAGAGATCATGGTTCAGGTTTAATGCATGTGCTTTAGAATAGGTTAGCCAGAAGACTATTCTGTGAAGTCATGTGACGCAGTCAGTATGTCGGCACCTCTTCCCACTTCCCTTATATGTGTTGTAATTATCTCTGAATACTCGAAAGGCAAATGTGGCGCACTTCTGAAATCCATCTGTTGATTGTATTAAAGGCATATTCTTGCGTTAGGGACCGGGCAAAAATCATCAGGGGGACGGGACCGGTTAATTTAGGGGAGGGACCAACATTTTTTAAACCGCTTCTCCGGAAGGGACAAGACTTTTTTGTCGCATTGATGAGCTGGACCAAAGTTTTTTTGTTGAAGTACACAGGGACAAAAATATGACGATTTGACCAGTCAGAGGCCTCAGTTTGCACAAAATTGTCTATATTTGAACAGTCACCCCAACCCTTGAAAACATATATCTTATAGCACACAAGATAAATAGCATCCTCATTCTCAGGCTATTATTATTATATTACATTCCATAATATGCCCTGATTTCACAATCCACCATTCTGTTCAGCTGATCCCGTGTAAATTTCCCAAGACCAGTTAGCGCGCAACCAATCGATATCATCCGCATGCCACATCCGGCAGGTATATGTAATTCAGCCTGCAGACTATACGATTTGCTATAGAGTGGCAGATGAAATCAGGGTATAGATATGGAATGTAATGTAATAATAATAATAAAAATCTGAGAATGAGGATAGATAAATAGGAGAGCAGCCTGTAACTTTTTCTATAGTAATTCACGCTTGATTTTTTTTTAAACTCAACAAACTTTAATATCTCATGAACACAACTTAAATATAGACAATTTGATGTAAAGTGTGTTCCTTGACTGTGATATTGATTAGTTTGTATGTATATTGTATAATCAATAGTGGACAACGAAAACAACAACTTCAAAATCACACCTCCCAATTCGGTTTATGTATGAAGATGAGGGGGACTAACATGGGAGCCAATGGATATTTAAGTTAATTGCAAGAGTTATCGCCCCTGATGTGATTATTGAGGGAGATTAGTCTCCCTTGATGTGAACTTTCCCTTATATGTGTTGTAATTTCCCTTGTTTGAACATGTGCTGTTTACTGCTAAAACGTTAATAGTCATCTTCATTGTGTAAAATATCGTCGGGTGAGGTTCATTGTAATGTGGTACACGTACGTAACTAAATTGTCTGATTGCCATTGGAGATCGGCCCGTTATCGTGAATGTGTCAGTGTCGAAATCTGGTCCATTCTCAATACAATCTTTTAAGAACTGTATTTCAAGAAATGTGTGCTATTTTCATTGACTTTTGCTGACAATGCCTAAAGGCTTTTGATTCTGTGATTATACTCTTTAAGGATAAGGGGGAAGTTCCAGTTTTCAATACACCCACTGACGAAACCCTCAGAACAAAAAAAAGAGAGAAAAATTCAGACAAATCTCCCACCTTGTATAAAAAAAATATTTTGTATAAATTTGTCTATCAACAGTCAACATTTACAGACCTATCAAGTCTCACGCACGCATTGGGCTTCAATCTCACGCAGTCACCTATAAATCTCACGAATTCACCCCTTCATTGAAAAAAATCTGTAAAACAGGTGTCTTTTGCTCAAACTCATCAGTGTCTGACGCACACGGTGCACAGGAATGCCCTATGGGAATGAGACCTATCCTCAGTGACACTATCTGGTTGCAGTCCGCTCCCGGTTTAAGTATTGGGCAGATTGAGGTGTGCAATCAATGTATGGAAGCCGAGAGCAACCAGATCACAAAGGGTTGGGCGGGGTGGGAAATCGCATATAGTACCAGTACATATATACTGCAGTACTGGACCAGTTCAACCTGAACGTAATCTCCTCTCCTGGACACACATCACGATTCTCACCAGCAGTGCTCTCTACCGTCATCAAATCGAAAAGAGGTCGATTTCGTCCTTTCACCGATAGAGGTCGCTGAGGAAGGAGACCAATCCTCAGTGACACTATCTGGTTGCAGTCTGCTCCCGGTTTAAGTATTGGGCAGATTGAGGTGTGCAATCAAGTATTCACGCATCATTAGCATTATCATATCCAACCATGTGCATACCTCTTCCTCCCAATACTCACATCATATATAAAACATACAGAAAAAGATTACACAGAATACATGAATGTGTAGACTCAAGGTTTATTCTCCGAATAAAAAGAACCAATTGCAACAATACTAAATGGACTGGAAAGCAGTAGCTATACAATGTGTACATACATGTACTGGGGAAATAACTGACAGACTTTTATGATGGTAACCACATCAATTATACACATGTAATAATAGAACATTACAACTTCGAAGTTAGAACAGCGAAAAATCTAACATATTCCTCCAGGTCGAATGAGTTGACCTTTACACAATAACCAAAAATCAGCTGGCACTTGTAAAAGCCGGTTGCATCAGATCAAAGTTAGCCTGTGTGTTATAAGTTGCCTCTACCAATTTGGAGTCCGTAATAGACTCTGCAAGATGTTTTGCTACATGTCCTGCATCAAAGAAGGTAGCAGTCCTACTATAATAATGGGCACTCTTCTCCCCAAACCAACCAATGTGGCGCATCAGATCCCCACTACTCTTTGCCGCACCTGTGAGAGCTAGGGTTACAGCACAGCCTGCGCGAAAACTATGGGGCGTTTCCCCCTCATAAATGCCCAATGTTGCCAAGTAGAAGCGGTATCGTTCATATATTGTAGAGTAAGACACTGGCTGGTCAAGGACTCTGCCGGACTCATCCACAAGTCTAAATAAGTGACCACTCGTTAGATTTATCCCATATTTCCTGGCCCATTCTACGTACAGCTCCAAACCTGCAACTGGGCATACTACAGTATCAGTGCATCTATGTACAACAAACTGATTTACCTTCCCATCCCCCCTTAAGGTTTTTCCAAAAGTATGTCGAAACACCAGACCAGATTTGTCAGGCAGTATCTTAATCTCCTGAGTGGGTACATGGGCGAGGTCCCCGGCTCTGTCACCCCCAAAAAACTGTAATTTCATTAAGGCCTGGTCCCGCACTAAAACAAATCTCTCCCTAAGTGTCAAATCTGGTCTTGAAAGCTGGTTACTGATATACATGGCAACTTTGCGTATTTTGCTAGCAAAAATAGGCTTTGCCTGCTTTGGCAAGATTTGAGCCTTTGCCTGTTCTTCCTTGAGCATCTTATGATACTGTTTGACCAAAGGAGACATCGCGGGATTACCACTAGCAGTGGCAACATTCCATATCTTGCCCCTACCTTCATACTCAAACAAACAACTCAGCTGTTGTATAACTGTAGCTACGGTACCCACTGCTAACCTTACCGGGCACCCACACCCTTGCTGACCTTTCTTCCCCAAATTGTCACAACCTATGCGGTGCACTTGAGTTTTCCCTTTGTTATCTTTCCACACCAAAAATCGTCGAACGTCATTTGGGGAGGCAATGGCTACAGATGGCCTATGTGGAAGAGATTTAAGGAACCTGCGGAACTCTACAACCAGACTTCTCTTCTTCTTGACAGACGGTAAACACTCTGCCTGACGATCCAACTCATTCAGCCTGTCATCAATAGCCCCATGATTTACAGGACAACTCTCATTACTCTCCACCTGTAATAATATGAAGAGTTATCAACTAGCACCTAGATCACCCGAAACCTTAACCGATATGCTTTTAGGGGCCACCGTAATCCTAACCGATCGGGGACAAAACCTTTCTTTGTTGGAACCCGCAAGACACCCAGGTCACCTTGTCCACCCAAATCAACAGAAGAGTCAGAATACAAGTCTAACATCGGCCACCACATAGGGGTTGGTATCATAACAGGGGCAACAAAGGTACACATGCGAACTCGTTGCTGTCTCAAAAAGTTTAGAACGGGGAAAACAAGGGTAAATGGTGGAAAAACATAGGGGTTTTCCTCCCTCCCGAGATCTTGAGAGAAAACATTGACTCCTCCAGTCTGAGGTGTTGGCCAGGGTGTAAAATGCTTCAGGGGACTTCCATCCCTTGCTCGCATCACATTCGAGTCAAGGGACATCAGATCACAAGTATGTGGTCCATAGCTGAGGTCAACTAATTCCCATGTGGACTGTTCCAGCATGGAATCTGCCAAGGCAATGGCACGGGATGGGGCATCAGCCTCATTTTCTTTGGAGCAAACATAGGACATGTGTAAATCAATGTTTCTTGTGAATACAAACTGGAAAAGCTCTTTCATTATATTATTGAGATCATGATTTTTGCCACCCTGATTATTCCATGAATGGAGGACAGCCATATTGTCAGTCAAAATGTCTACACGACGATCTGTCAAATCATCCCCAAGGGACATCAAGGCCTTAAGCACTGCATCAGCTTCTTTCAGATGGATTGGTCTCTTGTCATCATCTTTCCAGTAATCACTGAGACAAAGACCATTGTTACCACCAGACAAAACCTTAGCCCCATACTTGAAGCTAGATGCATCTGTAGTCAGTAACACTTGCCTATGTGATTCATCCCTCCATTTTGAGCACCCCTCCCATGTATCAAGGAATCGCCAGTACTCGAACTCATGCCTTAGTTCTTCACTAATTGCCACAGGGCGAAAATTTCTCAAACCACGAGAAATAGCATTATTTATTTCTCTGGTGTATAGCTGAGCTGCCGGGATAGCCAAGCTCATAGAAACACATTTTCCCTGAAACCTCTGTAAGGTTCTAACATCCACCACAGGTGATGAAAGAATACATTCTCGCAACTCAAGAAAATTCCTCTTTTTATCCTGGGAGAAGGTATGCCTGTCGAACAGAGTCGACCAACAAGCCTAGAAAACGAAGGCACGTCACTGCAAGAAATACACATTTGGCAATCTGAAATGTATATCCCAAACGTGTCAAAACCTCGAGATACAGAGACCATTCATACTAGGGGGTGCTACCTTTGTCACGCAAAATCTGTCATCAATGTACTGGGTTGTTAGTAGCCCTAAACTCCGCAAATAGGAAGTAACCTTCATACCTATAGTCTGGTATATATATGGCGAAGCCCTCCACCCAAAGGGTAGGGTCGTGAACGACATCACCCA
>JAVTVY010025937.1:0-10630 GCA_036873755.1 Hanleya hanleyi
CGATAATGAGTGTAAAACAGAGGGCGGTGTGGAAAAATGCACGACTGTTTGCGACAATGAAGATATGTGCAATCGCCAAAGTAATGCTGACATGGAGCAGTGTGCAAAACATGGCACCGGCTGTAGCGCAGGATCTCTTCCAAGTCAAGCCAAGTTCCTGATGATTGGCGCCGTGGCTGTTGTTTTTAAACTCTACTTTTAACTCTCAATCCGTGAGCAGCCAATATTTTCCAGTTCACGTGAATAGGTGTTGTTTTGACAGAGGATGACTTCAGAATAACGCATTGATGTATGAAGTAATTTGAGCCATGATGTTCGAATACGGATTGTGGATAGCTGCTGTTTTGACAGAAGTTTAAAATGACGTTAGAATAACGCCTTGTTCGGAGATATGTCAGTCCTAAATTCTAATCTAATTGAAAGTTGTATATATCTTTTTATACAAGTGGTCGAACGTGATCTATAGTTGATATGAAAACAAGTTCACATTTTATGTTGTATGTTCGTATAATAGAAGTAGAGCAGCTACATGATAATCTCAATAGTGTTATATTGACTTGGCAGTCCCTAGTCTCTAAACTGTTATTTCAAATGCAAAGTTGGAACATGAAAATTATTGCATTCCTCTGTGAACAGAATAGCGATCACATATGTGCACATTATCTGATAATATTGAACAGCATTGATTAAATTTAGTAGTATATTTATATATAATGACTTCTTATCTGTTCGGATGAAGAGATATACATGACAAAAACGTATGACATAATCATCAGCGACTTAAAATCGGTGCAGATTGCTGCGACGACAATTGTTAGATCAACCTTCTCTGTATCACTTCGCCAACGATTGGAGTTTTCCAGGTGTATCTGGAATTCTAGATTTTTGGCATGTTTTGTAACCATACAAATACATGGAAATCATACACAAAATTTGTGAAAATCTGCCATTTTCCAGATTTTTCATGGCAGGACACTTCTGTCTCTGCTCCGCTCTCGCAGATATACTGCTATAGCCCTTTCCGGAAAGTGTCTGATCTCCCCCTGAATAACTGCCGCTCTTTAAGATTAGAGGTATTAGAAGCTGCTTCCGGGAAGTTGTCGCCTCGGTTTCACTTTTACCAAAGGCACCCGCAATTATTTCGAATAATATATTGATCAACTATTCTAGAATATGTGTTTGAAAAACTATTTTGTTTATATTTTCTACATGAACCAATAGATCTCGTATACGTGTACCTTATAAAGATAATTTTCTTGAAACATAGACCATTTAATTACTAAAACTAATTGTGAGAACCTTTGGTACCTACCGGAAGTTCTCTGCACCAATACGCTCCTGGTGGAACAAGGGAGATAAAACGCTTTCCGAATTGGGCTGTCTGGAGTTGTGATTAAAACCCTCATGGGTTCTACAATCTACGAGCGGAGGAGGAAGGGGGCTGAAATACTCACCACAAGATTTTATCACGTGGACTATGGTATCTCTTTATCCGGTTTATTATGTTGCATTTCATGGATTTGCATCGGAAGTGCAGAAGGGATAATGCTTCATTAACATATGCGAATACCATCGAAATCCAAGTGTAACCACTTCCGAAAGTCCCAAATTTAATGTCAAGTTTGTACACATGTTGCCTATTTTGCTCACAAACTGCTTCATCAACTAGAATGGTCTTTGTGAACGCATCCATTTACTAATTAGCAATACATTTACATGTTTAACAGACCTTCTCCCCCAGAACCAAGAAGATTTACCAAGATTAATCTCCTTCCTCTAGCTCTGCATTGCCAAGATCAATGTCCTCACTTCATGATGTTGATCATCATCCTAACGCATGGCACGATCATACGTAGATCAAACTTCTGCTCATAGCCATGCAGTAATGGGTGATATCCGAGTATTTTAGGGCATTTCTCAATTTGTCACATCCGATTGGTCCCGTGAGATCTCACAACGACGCAATCAAATTCATAAAACGAAGACACACCTCCAGAAAGCCATCGACTGAAATGATCTCTCGGTGGGCCTCGAAATGCCCCTATCACAAAATAAAAAGCATATCATTTTCCTGTAAACTGTCGCCGATTTTATTTTTTTGAAATAGGTAAGATCGTTTGTAATATTTTTCTTAAAAACAAATAAGCATGCTCCATTAGAGTGAGAACTAAAATAGCTGATTCGCACAACTTCGTTTTTGTCTCGCATAGAATGCCCCAGTCTTGCACCTCTGCACTCAAGTGCGACTGACATGTCTGAAATGCCCAGGTCAAAATATTTAAATAAAGATAATTTCATTGGCTCGTTTAAATGCGGCGGGCATGTGACTTGATGCTTCAGGAACAACTAAGTCGAACAGGATTATGTCCCTCCAGAAATATATCCTTTGCAGCCGAGAGGTGGCAACGTGTGGAATACATGCCAAATCATAGCGTTGAGCTATAAGGGCAGTCTTAAGCGAAACGTGAAATGCCCTCAGCATGCTAAGATGGATGTTGACTCGGCCACTACCAGACTGTACAACTATTAGGGAGTTCAGTGTAACATGTCAACAAAGGTTCAATTATGAGATTAAATTTGTTGGAACGATATTTTCTTAAATATCATAACAGCAGGGAGGGTTTAGCCACTTTTGCATCTATGTTAGTATTAAACCCAGAATAAATACTTGAATTTGAAGAATTGAATTTTTGAGAAATTTTGAACTTGAGTTTTGCCCCAAACAATTGAGTTTTTATCGATGGGAAAATGCGCGCGGGCGAAACACGCGTAAAAAAATGTGTTATAATGGATAAATAATAAATTCTTCAAGAGATAAGTCGAGTTCCCAAATGAAAATGTGACAAATAATCAAGCAAAATAATTGTTGTTGTTGTTGTTGCCTTCACTAGATCAACTCGCGAGTGCTACGTTAGCGTGTCTGGAGCAAGTCAAAATCGGCACGGGCAACGCAACGTTCATGCTCATGTGTTAGCTGCCCGTGTTGGCAAGCCAGGGGTTTTTTCAGACGAAAATCCTTTATCGAACTCAATTTCAAAACTTGAAAAACTCAATTTGGCGCGCTAAAAGTACAATACAACTCAATTTTTCAACTTTTTAGTCGTGTAGTAGATATAAAACTCAATTTTTTATTATTTTAGTAGTACACTCCAAACAATCTTTTATTTGATCGCTTTTTCATCGCAGAGAAAAATACAAATGTTAAAAATGGCATAATAATAAACATGAATATCCATTTTGTTTCAAGATTTATTTAGAGTCCGTTTTGAGAAATACAAACATTACCACTACGGGTATGGCCAGTTTTACCAACTATTAACTGGCACTGAATTAGCATCTTTAACAATGGGCATGGGCCGCTATGCAAGGTTGTATACGCATTGTCAACAAGTTTCTTTTTAAATTTCAATTTCCAAGTTGCTGAATTTTAGTGATATGAAAACTGTAAATTATCACGTTTGTGACCACAAACATTGTGGGCTATTAACACCAGATATCAATTTCAATCAGATGCATTGAATCAATTGTGTCTACTTTAGGGCCCGGGTGATACCTTTGTATGTAGAAGTGAAATTTATCTTCAACTGTGAAGTTTAACTTCAACTGTGATCCAGCACTGTGAAAAAAAAAACACAACAAAACAATTGTTATATTACTAGGGAGGTGATGCTAATCATTCAGATTTTGCAGAAACTACATATCAATGCCATCTCAAATTTACACCACCGATGAAATACTAACAAAAAGCATTTTTTCTGCCAGTGTTGACCAGTATGACCCGGTATTACCATCTCTCTAGCATTTTTACGAAATGAATGGGGCTACAACATGCACTTTCAGAATGCAGGCGGCCATGTTTGGAATATGATATGTGGTACAGACAATAGGCCTAAAATGATCTTTATTTGGGGATAAAAATTGACATAGAGTGCAAGGTGGTTTCCCTCTACGCAACTGCTATCCATACAATTCCTTCTGCGTTCATTCGTATATTTAATTGATTGTAATTCTTCGGGATCGTAACTCGTCGGTGTGTACCTTCCTTTCGTCGAACTGTCAAACGATTGTCACGTTGCCTTGGTAGGGTCAAGGTTGTTTATTAGCCAATCACCGCGCTACAGAGGGCGCTGGTCGGGAGCCCGCGAAAGAGTGAGCTACTTCACACTAATCCTGGTTTCCGAATGCAACAAGGGAGACAACTATTTATTGATCTGTCGAAGGAAAATGGCTGCCAATCGCTGTCGAAAGATGTTAAATAAAAATGGAAAGGTAACGATCGAATCTTTTACCCTAAAATTGTTGATGTCTTTCGTTATGATTCCAACAACGATCCTGGTTTACGTAAGGTATTCAGACATGATGTCTTTATATCGCCCTGTCTCTGCAATTGACCGCAACGTCGGCCAAAAAAAATTCTTGCCGGCAGACGCAAATTATATATTTCTTCCGACTATTTTTTCACAGAAACTCAATTTTTTTTTCACAGAAACTCAATTTTTTAGCGCGCCCTCGGCGCGCAAACTATCAACCCCAGAAAATACTCAATTTCCGAGAAAAAAACTCAATTTAAAAAATTCCAAAAACTCAATTTGTAATCGTTTTTCATCGGGGTTACCCCGATGAAAAACTGTCTGAAAAAACCCCTGCAAGCACGATTTTCTTTCGATTAAATTACTCGGTGACAAAGTTTAATTCAGGTTTTATTCTCCGCAATAAAACGATCGCTCCGCTTGTTCTGGTAATACTTATCGAATTGCCGTTGCCAGGCATGAACACTTGATAGAAATACAGGCCAGATCGTGCCATCAATCTAGTGCAGTTCTTTTTATTTATCCATTAGTTTTGCCTTTCAAGCTTCGCTAACCACAGCGCCCTCAACGAGCAGATTAATTACATAAAGGGAGATCACTTCCAAGCAGCTCTTGTAAAAGTCTCGCGAGAGCCCATTTTGCAGTATGCGCAAAGATGTTTCCGCGCAGGTTTTTTGGGGGGATTTTGGATTTTGAACTTCCGGTTTAGAATTTTATACGAACAATTTGAGCTTGAAAGACATACTTCTGTTTATCTGAGACAGCCCAAATTGTTACGAATTTCTAGTTCAATATCTTCTCCACATTTGGCCCTGTGACGGTAAGTCTCAACTCTGCTTTATTTTTTCGCAATCTTGCGGACAAAGCGATTTTGGCCCCCATGAGACCAAGCTGATGCAATAAGGCTGCGACGCTACGCGGCAGCCTTAATTAAAAATGATGACGAAAGCTCAATTTTAATGAATTGGGGATATTTTATATCTTTTAGAAAGAATTTAGGGTAGTAGACCTCTCCATTCCATACAATTTGACCATCGGTAATTTTTGGTTCTAACTTGCCTAGATCACTAAAAACTTCGGTCACTATTACTTTTGCGGTGGAATTTCATATGTTACCGTATATTTCCTTATATATAGCTGTGTATGAATTGGGATAGTATAATTTTATCTCACGTATGAACTACTGTAGAACATTGTACTCCATACGGCTATCACACATATAGCTACCACAGTTGGTATGCTTTTCTTTAGCTATATGAAGTAACTGTACACAGGGACAATGTAAAAGAAGATGAATACAATTGGATATACGAGAAGAAAGCTGGTGTTGATGCATGTGTATAGTTGGACAATACACTGAAAAATCTTAAGTAATATAGTAGAAGCAGAGGATATATGTATTTAAGTTATCGTAGTGTAATTCTGCGTCGGAAGTCTAACTAACCCAATTCTTATGACAATTGGGCTGCTAAACACCAAAGCTCATAGCAGTCATGTAGCAAACCATTTGACCATGGCAAACAGTATGGCTACAACAGTTTTTCCGTACCAAACTGTGTACTGAGTGTACACAGGTATTCTTCATGGCAAGCCGTTTTGGTATTTATTCATTTATTTTTGATATCAAAAATTCTTTTTTTGATATCAAAAATAAATGTGCGCCGTTTTGGTATTTAATCGGATAATTGTTGATATCAAAAATACTATTTTTGATATCAAAAATTCTATTTTTTGATATCAAAAATAGAATTGTTGATATCAAAAATAGTATTTTTGATATTAAAAAAAAAGAATTTTTGATATAAAAAATAAATCGTTTATTTTGGATATCAAAAATTCATTTTTTGATATAAAAAATAAATGAATAAATACCAAAACGGCTTGCCATATATCAAGCCGTTTTGGTATTTATTCCTTCATTTTGATATCAAAAATAAATATGCGCCGTTTTGGTATTTAATCGGATAATTGTTGATTCTCTCGCCTCCTGTACAGCTGACAATGCATTTTGTACAACATTTCTAACAACAGCGTTAGCCTGAGTTGGATTTCCCGAATCAGCCATTCTCCATTTTTATGGCGCCAAACGACGGGTGTTTATAAAATGTGTACAGTGTCGGCACTGAGGAGCGATATTGTGTAAATCAATAAACAAGGGGAAAATTTCGATTGAATGATAGCTCTTGAATATATGAACAACCAACGACAGAATTTGTGTAATTTGTATTATGATTTTTATGAGTTGGAAATTGAGTTGACGTCCGTGAATCCGTTATTTTGTATGGTAGCACTTTTTGAGATGAAGCCAAAGATGGCAGATAAATCTTGGTAAGGGAGAGCGCATTATTTCCGTTTTTGTGTAAGTGGTCCTCTATTTTTGATATCAAAAATAAACCGTTTATTTTCTATATCAAAAAAAGAATTTTTGATATAAAAAATAGTTGATATCAAAAATTGATTTTTTGATATAAAAAATAAACGGTTTATTTTTTATATCAAATATTCTTTTTTCCATATGAAAAATAGAATTTTTGATATAAAAAAAAATAAATGAATAAATACCAAAACGGCTTGCCATATTCTTCTGATTAAGCGTCGCACATCTCATACAGTCGAAGATCATACTGATTTTCCAGGCTTAATTTCCCCAGATGATTATAAGCGGTTTTGTATAAATGCTATACAATCTCCGCTGTTAATTAAGGCCTCCGACACTGCCGGTGCAATGGTTAGGAGTTTATGCCACGCTGTTAGGTGTAAGTTCGTGCATGCGATCATTGGCCGCCTCATGTGCGCCCCTGTAGCATACTGCCAGATACGGATGTGCATTAGCAGCTGACCGTTGTACATAGTGTAGCTGATAAAAAAATGAGCCGTGGATGTATATACGTGTTCTCTCGCTAGCCGCATCCCCAACGAATTTCTCGGCTTCTCTGAAAGACGATGAGTTGTTTCCAGGCGGTCGGAGACAGTTCAATATGTCTCGCAGCTCTCTTCCCTTTGGGGGCAGTGTCCAGCGAGATGCGTTAGTTGCCATCGATGGCGATAGTGTCCGCCACCTGGTTGATAATATCAGCATCACTAGTGGTATTTGACGTAGGTGGTATAGGTTGGTTCAGGAAGATGTCGGGTTTGGTGTCATGCCTGGTTGGAGGTTCGTAGAGATCACCTCCCACATCGATGGCTAATGGTTCAATCTTGATAGCGGAGTCCATTGCAGCATCAGTAACGGCGCTATAGTCAGGCTGCTGCTGGTTTGTGGTGCTGGTGATGATGATGTAAAGTCAACCGTATTGATATAATATGATCAGGATTCATGATGCTGTGTGACATGACGTGGCCGCGAAAAAATGAAAAAAAGTTTTCAGAATTTCTCCCGTTTTTTTGCTGCTGGCGTGGGATGATGACGTAATGATCTATAAATAGCAATGATGTAATGATCTATATAAAAAGAACAGGAGATTTTCCGTAAAATTTCCCGGAAAAATAGCACTAGACGCCCTCGATCTAAATAGCACGGGGTGGGGGTTCCGTGAAAAATCTCTGTCGTAGAGCTGACGTCATGATCTATAAATACAACAGGGGGTTTCCGAGCAAAATTCCCGAACAAATTTACCCCGACATAGAGCGATGACCTACCAACCAGGGTTGGCCCTTATCGGCTATTTATTGATGGATGTCCGAAAATATAATAATAACATGATTTTATAGGGGTTAATTTTTTTTATTATTCCTCGATTAATAATTAGTAAAATGCCCCAGCGTAGAGCTGACGCCCCAGAACTAGACAGATGATCTATAAATAGAACTGGGGTTTCCAGAAAATTCCCCGGAAAAAAGCACTAGACGCCCTCGAACTATAAATAAAACAGGGGTTGGGAGGTCCGTGAACAGTGGTTTCCCAGCAAAAGCCCGTTTTTGGTTTTTTATTTTTATTTATTTTATTTTTTTTGTTCATTGTCCATTTCATCGTCAAATGCAGGTATTCGTGCAAATGATTTGACAAAAAAGTAGTTTCAAAACGACCAAAGTTCCTCTGTATTCACTTGCCATGAAATGGTACCGTATCGATGTTTACATGCGCAAAAACGCCTCTGTGTGTGTGTGACTGTAAATAAAGTAAAAGATTTTTCAATCCCTAGAAAGTATACATATTTCTGGTGATGACCTTCAAATAACAAGCTTCGGTACTGAACGAGTTATGAATTTTTTGAAAGTGATGACGGGCTGATTTTTCGTCGCCCGATCGCATTGAAGATTTTAAAAAACTTTCGTGTTTTTTTGGACGATATAAAGTGTCACATTTTTCTTAAGCATCTCATGATATATCGAACTCGGGTTGCGAAGCACGTGATATATAAAATTTAATATTTACGTAGCAACATTGTTGATGCGGTAGTTTCCAAGATATGAATTTTATATTTCACTACACCGTTTGCAGAACCCCGCAAAATACCCCCGTACACAGCCATTGAGATACTGGACGAACCATCCACGTGGCGAATTGCTAACTGAATACAGAAGAAGTTTGAAACTAGTATCATTGGTCAAATTATTTTCCTTATCTGCATTTTGACAGACCGCTGCGATAATATTGGTCATGTATTGGGAAAACAGCTGATACACTAGCACTCTGATTGGCCGTCGAGCGGCGGTAAACAAAGAAGAAATCTTTGCAGCAGCATGGAAAGTAGTAGTGTAAGGACCGATCGAGCCACATTTCATCGGGATGTAAAAATGACGTCACTTCCGGTTTATGGGTAGCGCCATCTATACACTCTGGACGCAAGGGAGACAACTCGATCTGCCAGAGTTTGGCCGCCATCTTGAATTTTGTGGAAAAGGGGATGTATTCCTCCGCGGTGATGCGGTCTGGCGGTGATGCGGTCGCGGAAGAAAGCTTCCGCGTAGAAAAAGTAGTCCCTAGACTTGAAATACGCTGCATGGTCCGATTGGGTCGAGTGAGGTATCAAAGTGAAGCATTCGTGAAGGAGCATTTGATGGGCTGAGTGTGGGGTTGAAATATCGGCATTCTGCGCATGCGTGGTGGCCAAAGGGTATAGAAATAGACGTTTTGGGATCTAGGGGAGCCCCTAATGGGCCGATGGAGTTGTATGAGGTATCAATGTGAAGCCTATGTGAAGGGGCATCCAGTCATGGGTGGGTGCATGTAAAATTTTTCCTGAAAAAAAAACGGAACACGGACTTTACTCCTAAAATCCGGAAAAATGCCTATATGGGGTATGGGGGGTATATAGGTCACCGGGCTTAACGGGGCTTGCCTATCAATAGAGTTATCTCCCCCTAGTTCCAGGGTGGGTGTATGTAAAAATTTTCCTGAAAAAATACGGAACACGGACTTTATCCTAAATTACAGGAAAATGCCTATATGGGGTATGGGGGGTATAGGACCATCCTGGGAAACCTACTTCTCGACATTTGCAGTATAGGTTGTGGGGTCTCGTTTTCTTAGTCTCGTCAAGACAAACATGATAGGAAGTGTCCCGCAGCGAATCGGTGAAATTTTTGAAAAAGTACGATATAGCCCCATATAGTCCCATACTGGGGGTATAGGATCAATGTTTGTCCCCATGGGAAACGTACTTCTATACATTTGCGGTAGGGTTGTGGGGTCTCGTTTTACTCGTCTCGTCATTTAGAACATGATAGGAAGTGTCCCTGTGCGAATCGGTGAAATTTTTGAAAAGTACGATATAGCCTCATATAGTCCCATACTGAGGGTATAGGATCAATGTTTGTCCCCCTGGGAAACGTACTTCTATACATTTGCGGTAGGGTTGTGGGGTCTCGTTTTGCTCGTCTCGTCATTTAGAACATGATAGGAAGTGTCCCCGTGCGAATCGGTGAAATTTTTGAAAAAGTACGATATAGCCTCATATAGTCCCATACTGAGGGTATAGGACCGATGTTTGTCCCCCTGGGAAACGTACTTCTATGCATTTGCGGTAGGGTTGTGGGTTCTCGTTTTACTCGTCTCGTCATTTAGAACATGATAGGAAGTGTCCCCGTGCGAATCGGTGAAATTTTTGAAAAAAGTCACCGAGCCCCATATAGACCCATACTGAGGGTATAGGATCAATGTTTGTTCCCCTGGGAAACGTACTTCTATACATTTGCGGTAGGGTTGTGGGGTCTCGTTTTACTCGTCTCGTCATTTAGAACACGATAGGAAGTGTTGCGGAGCGAATCGGTGAAATTTTTGAAAAAGTCACCGAGGCCTCGGTAGGCCCATAGGCCTATACTGCATGGCTATGGGTGTATAGGCCCATACGGGGTGGACATGTTGGAGTCTAGGTGGG
>JAVTVY010025938.1:0-106183 GCA_036873755.1 Hanleya hanleyi
ATCGCTGAACACGCCTGCCATGATATCAGCACGATCGCCGGCAACTTCAAAGTTCAATAAACAGCGAGCAAATGTCCAACACAGGGAGAATACAGAACAAACTTGAATACTAAAATACGATGAAATGAACTATTTACAAGATATACATCCAGGGCCAATGTTGCTGCGTAGATTCGGAATATTTGTGTTCGTAAGATGATAAGTGACAGCTGAGTGAGCATAAAATTCAGTACGGTGAACGAACTGCAAGATGCAGACGACACACATCCAAAACAGCACCGATAAAAATACTGTTAAACTATTAATGTTGTAATAGATACTTTTAGAAAATTTTAGATTTTTTTTTCGATTTTTAAAAATATTGTTTATTTGCTTTTTACGTTTGTGTTGTGGCTGTTGTTTTTGTAACACTTTAGCTGCATTCCTAAGTTGGTTCCTGGGTTTCTCCGACAGAGGGCGCTGCGCCATATTATGGGCATCATGGTCACCGAGCTTAAAAGAAGTCCGGCTATTCACAAAATCAGCTAGCATGACACAGAAAATTATCAGATGGCACTGTATCAGATGGCTTTGGCAGATAGGTATATGGTAAATTGTATTTTCAGCGATCTTCTATAAGACGGCATTTCAACCGTGTTAAAACTTCGGACGTGGAAGTATCCATGGGCGCATCGAGTTTAACCTTTCCAGCCCTTTTGTGGAGCTTCACCATAACATTAGTATATTTCTTACAAGCAGAACTCCAAGTAGAACTGGCATCGTCGAAGTGTGGAAGAATCATACACAGCCAAATTTCCACATGTTGGTACCGTGTGGTAACTGAATGGTAACCGCAAGAAAGGGCCCGGAATGGTACACCTCAGTACAGTATCACTCAGCACGGATCCGTGTCCACACAGTACCACTCAGTAACTGGTAAGTAGTGATTGGAGAGGTACAGTACAAGAAATCGGACTGAATAGTATTGCATGGTAGCTGAACAGTGACCAACCTGTTACTGTGCAGTACTGGTCAGTTATTTCTTGGAACCAGGCTGTTGCTAGCTGGCATGTACTGCTCAGTTGAGTACAGTGCAGTGCAGTTCTGAGCTGTGATTACCACACAGGAACTGTTCAGTCACAGCTCAGTACTTACATGTATGGTGGGCCTTTCCGTGCAGTACCGTTCAGTAATGTACAGTTCAGTACATGTCTGTGAAAAATTGCCTGTGTAGCGTTAAATAAAATTTTGCGGTCATTTAAAGACAGATATTGTTTCACCCTACACAGAGCAGCAATTTTTGAGGAAATCTTTTTAGAGATCTCCACAATATGGACATTAAAATTCAATTGCTGGTCAAGCCATAAACCAATATATTTAAATTCACTTGCACATTCTATTTCGTTACCACCCACACTTAGATCAGTCAATTTTCCATTTGCTTTCTGTTTTGTACCGAATAACATAGTTTTGGTTTTGGTCACGCTCAACGTTTATTTGTTACATTCCAGCCAGTTTGACAGCTAATACATTTCTGATGCTAGAGTATGCTGTATGATAGAAACATCGTTCCCCGGTACAATAACAGCTGTGTCGTCAGCATATAAAACAATGGCGGACTTCTCTACTACTTCAGTTACATCGTTTATGTACACAGAAAATAATAAGGGGCCCAATATTGAGCCTTGGGGCACCCCGTACAAAATTTGATCTTTTTCTGAGGTAGTATTATCAATATGGACCACCTGTTCTCTACCACTCAAGTTTGTCTTAAACCATATGATTTCTACGTCAGACACATCATAGGTCAATAATTTGTTAATTAAAACGGGTTGTCGACCGTATCGAATGCCTTTTTTATGTCTAAGCATAGAACACCAACCAGTTCACCTTTATCAATAGACTTGCATATCAAATCATTCAAGTATGACAAAGCAGTATCTGTGGAGAACTTCTTTCTAAAACCAGATTGGTAGTCACTGATAAGTTTGTTGCTGTCTAAGTAACCATACAATTGATCACACACAACTTTCTCTATCAGTTTAGAGATAACAGGAAGGACTGAGAGAGATCGGGCGATAGTTGTTGACATCATCTCTCTTACCGTCTTTATGCAATGGAGTGATTTTTGCAGTTTTCCAGTCTAGTGAGATGGAACCATTATGGATACCACTCAGGATTGTCTTAGAAAGTTTTCCTGAGAGGATGTCATAAATAGCTGGCTGATAAAAACTGGCATACTTATATGTTTGCAATGTTGGCAAGAAATTCTAATTTTCTAGGCTCCCATTCTTGCAGAAATTGTATTCACAGAATGTAACTTGGGGACTTACACACTACCATCCCCAGACCCTCTATACTCCATATGGATACATGCATGACCAATGGCTTGGTTCACTTGGCTGGATAGGGTCGATTGATTGAGTCAACCTCCAATTCATGTTTAAATATAAGTGATCTACATGTATCAGGCTGATGTCAACAATATATTTGTCATTCTACTATTGTCAGAATTTGTAACCTCCCAAACTGGGGGGAGGGGGAGTGTAATGACAGAAGGAGGTTCATGTATATAATATGATGCCATGAGAGGATGCATCCCAGCTTAGCTCCAGTCCATTTAACCATATGGATTTTACATTGCATCTCAATACTGAATTTTTGTCATTTGCTGCTGAACGATATGCTGTCTATAACCTGAAACAGTAAAATATTTTACTAATATCGACAACTTGCAGAGAAGACATTATTTATCCTTTCATTAAGTCGATTTCATAATAAATATGGAATCTGTCCCATCAGTCACAAGTTATTTTTTTAAATATATATATGAGTTACATGTATAATTTACACTAATTCACTAGAGATCCTTGTTGAGCGAAATTTGTGAGACTGGACAATTTATGTGGCTCTTCGCCATGGAACTGAACATCAAAGAGTTAGTGGAATTATCCCAACAGCCTATTTTGACATTAAAATAACCTTGTTTCAGTGCCTAAGGCTCGAATTTCTTTCCCTTGCTGGTATAAGGTGTTTGACTCGCAACGTTGTCATCTGACGTTGATGGTCTGGCAACAGCATTCATAACTTCCACTTGCGATTTTGTGGCAATTGGTATTTCTGGTGTCAAGTTTGCTGTATTACCGTCTACTGCTGTGGTTTCCGCAGAGTGCGAGTATGCGATGGGATGCACCTTCGACTCATCAGAAAGCGTGAACATTCGTGTTGTTATTTGACTCAATCACAGCTTAACCCAGTGTGTGCTCATTGTTCCCTGGAATCCTTTCAGATTGCTCCATATGGATTCGGTGCCTAGTGAGTTATTGATGTGAACGATTCGCACCTTGTTCATGAGAAGGACGGTCGCATTTTTCTGTTCCGTTACAGGCGTCTGCAAAGGCAACAGCATTGTGTACGACGGTTTGCCGGGACATCACCTTTCTATACACTGTTCGTTTTACAGTCGCTCAAAATGCGTCATTCGGCCCTTTCCTGTGGCTTGTGACGAAGTGATTCCAAGATACTTCCAATCCATATGTTTCCTGAAGAGTTGGCTCCAGGGCAAAGATGTACTTGTTTTTGTACTGACTGGAAGGTCCATCAGTCCACACAGATTTGCTGTGAATGCTGCGACTGCGTTTTTGTCGTGGTCACCACAATCGCTTGCGATGACATAGCTCAGTGTTTTCTCTCGATGATAGATCATGGCCGTGTAGAGAGTTTCTTGTCTTTGACGCCAATGGACAGACTGTATTTCATCCTGCCACGAGCAAATGAAATCCATATGGACAAGACACGTTGAGCTGTCTCGACTTGTCTCAGCGGACTTGTCTATTTCATAGGTGGCTGCTTTATTTGTTTTTTGAAGCTGTGCCAAATGCATTGTGGTAGGAGATTCTGTAGTACAGAAAGGGCTTCTGCTACTGTTTTCTCTGTCGCTTTCTTCTGGATGAATTTGTCTTTTTCTTGCACCCACTGAAACCGTTTAATGTAGTCGGCGTCGTCTTCAATTTTGCTTGTGAAATTTATGTCGAAGCATTAGCCATCTCTATATACTTCACAGTTATCCGACATGCAAGTTTCATTCTTCAAGGAACACATGCATTAGGAGAAGAAATCCTCTCTCGAATACAATAGGATGGCATCCAGAAACTTCATGTGGAGCGCTTCCAGCAACAGTATCGCATTACTATGATACAGGCATCCGCATACGTTGTGAGGCATCTAAGACGATCGCAGAACCCAGTTAGGTCTCATAGAAATGAAAGACGATTTTGCAACTTCCGTTTCCGGTTTCGAAGACCTGGTACGTCTCTGCCGACGTCATGTCTTTTCTGAACTCGGGGTTTATTACCGGATTCATTCCTGAGTGTAATGTAGTCGGCTTTACCGGGCATAGCCCTGGAAACAGAATATGACTGGAAAAATTCTTTCATCTCTTGTGTGTCCGCGTCTATTCAATGCCCTTCTCTGTGACTGGCGATGAGAACGAAATATGCATTCAAAGCGTCCGGTTGCTAGCATTCTCGGAAGAGCTGCTCTTTTGTTACGGCTATTGGGTAGTACTTTAAATACTTTTCATTTTGCTTTCCCAGTGAAGCAGCAGATCTGTAGGTTTGGGTGATGGACACAGAATGATCTGGGGAAGAACTGCCTTGCGCGAAATTCTGTCTTTCCCGATAACCAGGAATAGCATGATTCGTAAAGCCAGTTTGTCCGCTGGTGGCATTTGTTGCCTGTCTCGCTTCTTTCTATAGCTATCTTTCTCTTTATATCTCTGGTATGCCCGGAAATTCGATTTAGCTGCTCTCGATTTTCTCTTTGCCATTCTTTTGTAGTTTTGCCATAATGGTACCTATGGAAATTAAAACAAAAACAGATAATCAAAATGTAGTTATTCTTTTTATATTAATTAATATTTCCCATAATCATTCCACGTGAAAATCTGATATAAGCATGCTTGAGACGGAATTACATTCAATGTGTAATTCCGTCATATGAGGGTGAACTTGTTTACGAAACTTCGTAATTTTATCGTAAATAATCGTAAGTTGTCGTAACTACGTGGTAATGCATCGTAATTAAGTCGTAATTTAATCGCCTTATTGGTAACAGTTCCGTTAATAATCGTGAAAAGTGAAAAATAAGTACGAATAGGTACGATAACTTACGAAAGGACACGATGGTATACGAAGTAATCATAAACATTTTCCGACAAATATACGAAAGTCGCACTTACTTTACGACAAAATCGCCCAATATATTGCGATTATTTGCGATAAATTGCGATAGCACTTACGACTATAGCGAGTCTTGTACAACTAATTGACCATGACTTACGATTAAGTTACGACACCGTTGCGAATTTAACGACTAGTTGAGAATAATCGTTGCCATAAACGAGGAGTTTGCTACTTCTATATAATGTTTTTATCACGTTTTTACAACAAATTTACCACAATCATGACACAATTCGCCACGTGACCCAAACTGTCATAAAAACGTCGTAAAAACGTCGTAAAACCTTCGTACGTATTCGCCAGACATCGTGAAATAATGGGAAGTAGTCGTATGCACTTCGTAAACTTTCACAAATACATCGCACATATTCGCAACTGTATCGCACCGAATCGCCTCAATTTGGGTGCGAATATCGCTAACTGTCGTAAAAGTATCGTATTTCTTCGTAACTGCATCCCGAACAGTCGTAATTATTCGTAAACATGTCGTATCTATTCGCCCCAAATGACGGGGAAATCGGCTTTTGTAAAGCGATTTATTGCGAAACATTGTGACCGTTACATCGCAAAGTTCGCTTAAGTGGGACTGGGGCTTTAATCTTTCACGGATATAAATCAGGTAATATTTCTATATTAGACAATACTTTTTATGGTTTTAAATACTATACATCAAGTTCGCAGAATATATGAATTCAAATTTCGAAAGAACGCAACGTTTTTCCTCTGGTAATAACTTTATCCAAAATTTTGTGACGGAATTACAACCGCAAGTGTGTCAAACAGTACAAAATTATGACAGATATTTTCATGTTTACACATAATTACTCTAGGTTATGAGAGTGTCGGTCTGATTCAGTAGATTCAGTCGATTTGTTTGATATGCAACTCACTAGAGATTTCATAATGGGGCTTAAGTTGAGGGCGAGAAGGATCAGGGTAAATTCAAAACGGTTTCCACTCAAAAGATTCGCGGGCAAATGCTTTTCCGGCGCGCTTGTTCGTTAGTAGTTTAAATGTCGGTATATAATACAGAAACGAAAAACATTGTCCGAAGAGAAAAATGATATATTAAACTTACAAATTTTTGTCCAATCAATAACTAGTACATAGGTTACTATTTTCGTGGAATTGATGATTTGGCTAATTTACGACCATTGCATGATGGGTAAATTTGAAATGGCGGAAGGGGTAGTAATTTTCCGTTTTTGTATGATTTCGAGCAATCCATACGCTATGCCAACGGACTACCATCTTTACTCTACTGGACGACCAAACACTTACTCTATTGGACGACATAGACACACTTGTATTTATTCATCTGTTTATTCCTTGATTACTGATGTATTCCTCACATAGATTTATTATTAGTCACCTTTATCAACGCAGCTAATTGACATTCATTTTGTAATCACTCATGGTCCATACCCAGTGCAGCGGATTAACAGATTATCCCTCAGTCGTACTCACTGCTTACTGCTTGCTTGAAGTGGCAAGAATGATAACGGAGTTAGGTGGGTGATCCGGCTAGTCTTGACAGGTCGCCTCAACACGGACATTCTGCAGCAAGGCAGGAAAGATTCAAAACACTTGCTGGTACCATGGAAGCGTTGGACAACCCCTTCGAAGAAGAGACTGGAGACCTGTTGTTGTTGACAAAAAGGATAGTGCTTGTGATTCTGTGAGACTGTATCATGAGTATGAAAGGAACAATACCAAGTTTTTGTAAATGAGGGAATCATTACAAGAACAAAGTACCTGCATGACACAATGCACCTCTACAAGATTCCTCTCTCAATACAAAGGACAATACGAAAGTGTCGTCTGCCTTGAACGATTGCAAATTCTTCTCAAAGTTCTGCGTGGGTCGTCAAAGACACAAAATCAGTCTGGACAAGTTCACGAGAACCAAGGTGCCCACCCTCTCTGTCAGATGGAGGACAACTGAGATCTGGAACAAATAGTGATCTGATCCAATGGTTGGACAAAATGGCAGAAATCAAAGACAACAATCCACAACCATCTGTTCTGATTGTGAATGGTGCAGCTATTGTAGCAACATGAACTCCAGATGGTTCACGTTGTCGACGCTGTAGCAATGGGACACGAATCAGTTACGATCCGAATCGTAGATGTCGATGTTGTGGTCCTTGGAGTTGCTGTTGCTCAGACTTCACTGGTCAAGGAACTTTGGATTGCATTTGGAACAGGGAAGAATTACATCTGTCCATGCCTATGCCGTTGCACTTGGTTCTGAACGGTCAAAATCTCTCCCAGTTATCCATGCCGTAACTTTTTTTCTATGTACGAGGACAGAAAACAGCCCGGACGACATCGGAAAGTTTTCCCGATGTAACTCCTGCTTCTCTGCAGTTGGTCCACTGTCGGCCAGATGTGTCCACAGTATGCCTAACCACCCTTGAAAGATTTGTGACGTTGATGTATGAGAGAACCTGTAGACTGGACAAGGAATATCTCAGGTGGAGAATCTGGTTGCTGATGAGCACATGCGTACTGGAAACTGTTATGTTTTAACCTCCATCAACCACGTTTTTGTTTGTAATAGTCCATCATCTCAAACGGAGAATGGGTTTATTTAAGGATGAACCCCAACCAACGGTATAGAAAATTTTCATTGTAATTGGTTGCTAGACCAGACATAGACGCATCCTTCTAGGATGGGTGACTTGCCTGAAACATAGGTAGTAGTGTGCATGAGGCAATTATAGCGGATCAGAGAATTTGTCAAAAAACTCGAAAATTAGGTGGTAGGGGTAACATATGACAACATATTTTCACTTCTGTTGCGTTTTATGTTATATGTAAGGTACCACTATGAAGGTACGCAATTGGGCTATCAGCTGATAGAAGATTTATTTTGATTGGTCAAAGCCCGTCTGTTATGTAGGTCAGTAGGACATTACCGTGATTTTAGAATGAAAATGAGTATGTGCTCAATATTGTCAGGAAAAGAAACCAATATAAAAAATAACAGCTGTAGATTCTCTACAGAGCTTGTGCAATTTTTTGACGAAATAATTGTGTCATCTGGCTTCGACTACTTTCTTCTCAAGATTGTTCACATATCGGACTAATTTTGAATAAACATGACAATTAGGGGGAATGGTCACATTATTAAACGTGTACCGAAATCTTTTGAACAAATATTGCAATTAAGATATCATTGTGAAGGATGAAAATATAACAGTGGACTATCTGGCGGTCATGTATCAGTATGTGGTATGATATTTCCGTAGTTGACATGGTCCCCTATACGTAATGTTCCGGACATAGACATGGATTCGGAAGAAAATATCGGGTACGTTATATCGATACTATTGCGAACTTTTTTTTTGGCTGAAATAAAATCGTAGAAAGGTTTCTGAAGTGGAACTTTGCTTTCCTGTTATATTCATATGGTCCCTCTTGGAGGGGGCGATTTGGTTTAATGTCACATTCAAGGTTATTTCACTCACACGGTGACAGCCAGCTTGGTTGATGGAGGAAGCTTGGGTGCCCTACTAAATAAAGCCACCGGCTCCCACGTGGGGTTCCTTTATATCCAAATTTAGTAAAATGGTGTTTTGCTGGTGCATTTTGACTGAATCTTTCTACTTTGAAGAACTTTTATAGAGTTATATGTCTATACAGGTATAGCAAGATATCTCAAACGAAACTTTTGGTTCCGGGGATTTTCTGCCTCTCGATTTTTTTTTTCAATCTAGATGTAAAATGATTCTTTCTTGTGCATTTTGACAGCATATATTTTCGATTTTTGAGAATTTGAGTCCTTGATGAACGTAAGGATCTCAATCCCGACTCATGATTGGGACAGGATCTTGGGCCTGCCCATTTTTCAAAACTAGTTGTAAAACGGGATAGGCTCAACCTTCATTTTTCATGTTTAAAGACTTCATAACACTTATCCAGACATCCCTCCTGGAAAGTTATTGATTTTTCATATGCAAAATGCTGCGGTAGGATGCATTCTGGTGGTACGGTTATCACATGTGTCATTCTCTCTGAGAAATCGTCAAAACTATATACTAGATCTAGATCAACTGTTTACTATTTTTTTCTTTTGAAATTATTGAATCCCCAGTTCCGCCGTCCCTGTAATGGTCTATATTTGATCTCCTTAGTTTTGATGGCGTATATGCTACAATAAAGCTACTGTATATGAGCTGCACATCTCTGAACACTCCATACGAGCATATTGGAAGCGATCCCTTGTACTAATAGTTCTCTGATCATCATCACCTAATTTATATAAATGACCTACCTGTACATAGAATGTGTTGATCACTACACTCACTCAGTGTCTGATACCACACCATCATCCTGTGACTTTGAATCCTTTGTATGGGCATCATATCTCACGCGTATATTGAATACCAGTACATGACAGACTCTCAGCCTCTCACAATCCATCCAGAACAGCTTGATACCATTCATCACAGACCATGTTTTCAGATCTAATGTGCATATGTATAAATTGGCAGAGCAGGAAAAATGATGATTTGATCCAGTTTATTATGCCATCGTTTCGAAGAAATCTTCTCTGAGCAGTTACATGATTGTCAAATCGACTAACTTAGCAGGAACCAGTCCCTGGATATTCCCAGGAGGTCACGATAACAATCCAGGAAGTCACTGACTATATTTACGTGCAGATGATGCAGCAGAAAAACCGTTAAAGAGGCTCTAACTCTGGGAGTCGATGCGACTCGCACCTGTAGGTGGTACGACAGCAATAAACCATAGCAAATAATATATCGAAATTCAACCTTCTCATAATTAGCCATGTACAGACTTGACAAGAATCATTGAAATTTTGATCACGGATATAACATCTCATAACACCACCAAGAAAAAAAACCTCCAGTCAAAAAAGTCATTTTACAGATAAGTTGACGTATCGAATGACTGTTTATATGAGGTACATGTAGCATCTGACTGACGGGCTGAAATTTGTCTTCAATGTAGTCATTTAGGAATTGTATCACCCACTTTAGAAAGGATTGCAAGGAACATTCACAGGTTTCACTGTTGCCATACGGATTTGTCTTTAACATATGGGGGGTGGGGCTAAGCAGTTTTGACCATTTTCTTGTGGAACACAGAATACAAAACACCACAACTGACAAAATGTCTTATTATCAAGTCGAAACATACATATTGGTAACAAACTGCACATGTACAATTCTTATAGATTTTTACAATAACAGTAAACCTAACAGCGATTTAATAGCAAGTGTGGATGTTAACTGGCACAGTCGGCTATAAATATGGCCACATTCGACCATTGGAATTAGCTGCATGAAACAAAGAATATAATGCGACATACAGTATTTTCCAATACTGCAAGCCTCTCCATCCTCGCCAGAATCCCCGCCTTACCCGGCAGTCCAAAGTTCGTTATCATTTGAGCACAAAAGTTCACCGTAAACTCAAAGTGATGATGTGAACTTCTGACTCATTCATAGGTTTATCCTCAACACATCATATTAACTTTTCTCATGAGAAAACAATTCCACAGAACAGTACATGAGTCACAGATGTCGTTTCATCTGCGTATTAACTAGTAAAATTATCGCGTATCGTTAATTGGGCTTTGCAGACAGAATGGTGACCTACTGACCTACATAACTGACACCTGTCAGCAATATTACACTTTTCTGATCCATGTATTCCATAGCCCATACATATACCTTCACAATTATATCTTAATTGCTATGTATGGTCAATAGTTTTCAGTATGAGTCTTATATGGTGACCAATCCCCCCGAATTTCACGTTTCATGACCTACTGACCTACATAACACACGGGCTTTCACCAATCAAAATAAATTTCCAATCATTTGGTAGCTCATATACATACCTTCATAATGGCACCTTATATGTAACATAAAATGAAGTAGAAGTGGAAATATGTTGTCATATGTTACCCCTACCCCCTAATTTTCAGGGATTTTGCCAAGTTCCCTGATCCGCTATAATTGCCTCTAGCACATTACCCACCAATGTTTCAGACTGACCACCCACCCTAGAAGAATGCGTCTGACGTATGGCCTAACAGAACATCTGTGAAATTTGTCTATACCGTGGGTTTAGGTTCGATGTTGAAAGTGGTCTTGGGATGATGGACTATAAAACCATTGTACTCGTTGTTCAGTCATGGGAGAAGAACATGTACACTACTTTGCACGTGTGATGGGCAACGCACCAGAAACAACTAAATTGATGGACTGATTGGTCCCTACTCACTGTACGAGATAAATAGAGGTTATCATGGTACTGTGTGTTCCGGGACGTCGTATCAGCTCGAGTGCTCTGAGGTCCGATCGCCGTATCGACCGAGCCCGATACGACGTCCCGGAACACACACTACAGAAAATTGTACATTTAAATGTATGTTAAATGTATGGTGCAGGTATGTGAGAGTCCGAAATTTGCTTTCATTTATAATACATTTCCGATATGGTGTAATTAGATATTTATAATAATTTAACTGTACAGTGCAGTTTGGAGAGTCCCTAATTTCACCTATATGACATAACCATGTGAAATGAATAGGGGATGAACCGCCGTATTGAATATATTGTTTTACTTACATTTGATACCCTGATGAACGGTCGCATTCACAGACATTTGACTAGTAGGTTGAGAAAAATTAAATGATTGCATTCACTTAACATTTGAATACCATACTGAGCATATTGAGTATGTTCTAGTTTAGTTATATTTATGAAGGATTTTATATAGTCGGATTTAAAATAAATTCCAATCCGTTCGTATATAAGCAAATAAAAATATTTGCCATAGCTTCGCCATACAGTGGCCAGGTCATTGGGATATGGACATGATGTATGTAATCGCCTTGTGATATATGCTTGTACATACGAGTCTTCCTTATACGTGTAATGTACGGTGAAATCAATGGTTTCTATCTACATTTCACTTGGATTATTACATCTGTATATTTCTGAAACATTTTCTATATGGATGACGAGTTGGTAAAATTGAACATAACACGCATGAAATTGCTAGGTTTCATGTAATGACATTTTCGTATTTCATTATATTTGCAACGTGCACTACATATATGTTATATATGACTATTTGCATATGTTACACACGGTTATGATAAATGGATATTTGATAATATTTCCTAGACTATAGAAACGTGTGAAAATTGCAGGATTTGAAACCAATGAAAGGTGCTCCCACACGCGGATGATCACACGTTTAATAGCATATGCAAATCTATTAGCATATAATTTTCTAGGATGGTCATTCGAATCTTGTCGGTTTCATGAACATATATCGATATAAATACTGTGAAACACATGCATCTCTAAATGTTTGTTCATCATATGTGTGACATTTTATTGTATATAGGCCTGGGGTGGAGCAGTTAATATTTATTTTATTTTTGTTTCATCATTTTTTGTCGGGGCGCAAAATTGGATAACCGATATATAGCCATGCGTCTGGTTTCTTCATGTCATGATGACCCAGCTTCGTAGGCGGGCACTACCGGTATGTTAGCCTTCATGCAAACTTCCATCCGCCGTTGAAAGTCCAGATCTACGGAAAACAGATCTACAATAGTCGCTCCCGATCTTGGCGATAGAGAGCGTACTCTCAGATCGGGTGTTAATCATAATTGTAAAATCCGTCAACTACGCAGAAGAAATCTATCCATCTCCGTCCTCCCCATACATCCAGTCCGTTAGAGACTTGTGTCAAATCAAAGCGGAAAACGATGCATGGCTGGTGATTCTTCTCGGCGCTTCTATTAGAAGAATGATAATTCCTCCATACTATGGTCCCATCACGTTCTGTCGCTCAAATCCACTCAGGAAACGAAGTGCTGTAACCCAAATGTCTTCACCTTGGTAGGTAGCCCGCAATGTAACGGTTGCGCTGCAGCGACCCGGCTATAAATGACAGACTCGCGGACCTCAGAGAAGATCAGCATAAATGTTCGACAGCTCTCATGGCGACTGGTCCTATTTGTGCTTCTTCCGACGTACATTTTCCGTTCTAAAAGTCCACTGTTTTAGTTCATCGTGCCCGATGTCTACATGATGATGCGTCTATATTTCGTCAAACATATGCATATAAAAAAATCCACCAAAAGACTCCCGATCGTCTCGTATCATGTAAATAGGCGTCAAACTGGACGATTTCATTTCTGTTTTCGACATTTTACATACTAAGTGACATGGTGAGAGCCAATGTGGATTTTTTTTCATGTTCAAATTTGAGTGTACAGATGGATAAACCCCTGTAGTGATATTCAGCACTATTAATATGAAAATCGACAGCTTTAAAGTCGAAAAATCTATCGAAAATGAAACACAATATGCCTTGCTATCGGCACGTCGAGGGCGGTATGCAATCTTGAATCCAACCTTCGAACAGCCTTGTCTCCCATTATGCCAGGGCCGTAGCTTAAATTGTATGGAAATTGTCTTGAATCGTCAGCCGCATTTATCTTCAATCCGATCACCATCCCACCATTAATACACAGCGCATAAGTACATGATGACTATTGCAAAGACATATTTAAAACTATCACCCCAAAGACATCGAGAGAGATTAGAAAAGACATGTAACTGTTGGTCGACTGCCATTTTGTCCTGGTATACCAGGTCCGAGAGGAGAATCGCCGCGCACACACTCCCCTGGCTAACATTTTCCCTTCGGACATTTCCCGTCATGGACTGTTTACTTTCCCTGTATTTGATTTTACTAGTATGAGCATAGTTTTCTTGTTTTTTGTTTTTTTTACTTATTAACATAATTATGTATTTTCAACAAAACTTTAGTTTTATTTTATTACAAAAAAGTTCACATTTTACACATGAATGTGGAAGAAAGTCTGTATGCCGAAGTTAATGTCTGTTTTGCCGCCTGATTATTTATCTTTGTATGTAATTGCTGAGAGGGCACGTAAGTTGATTAGAACTTGTCCCCAATCCTATTGCTATTATTCAGGTAATCAAATATGTTTAAACTATGAAAGTCTAATGCTAAATTTTGAAATATACTATCAGAATGCAGTGGCCATTTTCCCCAGTCGCCCTATGATAAGGTATCGTACAGTGTCAAGGTTTTACTTATTTTGAAAAGATTTTTTTCTAAATTAATTAAATGAATTTTGTTTTGTTGCCGGCTGTTACTTTTCCCCGAATAATATGGAAATTAACTGTTTAGGTTTTACTGTATTCTGTTAAACATGATCAACACAATCTGGATGTATCGGTATTAAATCATGGTTAAACTAGCATTTAATTGCCGCCGTATTTCTGCTGCTGTCAATGATACATCTTCCCATCTGTGTTGAACCAAAGTAAAGGACTAGGTTATTATGTAATCTTCATTCAGTCTTCGAATGTGTATACTTGATGTTTGTTTATTGGGGATTAGTCATGTTTATGGAGGATTAGTTCAGTTGGCAATTATTAGATTTTGTCATTCTTATCTCAGCTGAGAATATGCTGGAACAAAGTAATCTCGAAATAAATATCTCCCGACCAGGGCCAAAAGGAGGTACATGGGGATGGGTTCATGTTCTCAAATGTTGGTGTTATAGAAATACGCCGGGGTTGAATTCAGGTGTTCTATCTGTGATAATTTCCCCCCGAACCAAACCTCCAAATTTTTGCCCCCCTCCCTGAGTTTGAAAATTTTAGTGCCCCACCCCCCCTCCCCCTGATTCCCCCGGTCCACCCCCTGTCGGTTTCTTGTCGGTTTCATGAACATATATCGATATAAATACTGTGAAACACATGCATCTCTAAATGTTTGTTCATCATATGTGTGACATTTTATTGTATATAGGCCTGGGGTGGAGCAGTTAATATTTATTTTATTTTTGTTTCATCATTTTTTGTCGGGGCGCAAAATTGGATAACCGATATATAGCCATGCGTCTGGTTTCTTCATGTCATGATGACCCAGCTTCGTAGGCGGGCACTACCGGTATGTTAGCCTTCATGCAAACTTCCATCCGCCGTTGAAAGTCCAGATCTACGGAAAACAGATCTACAATAGTCGCTCCCGATCTTGGCGATAGAGAGCGTACTCTCAGATCGGGTGTTAATCATAATTGTAAAATCCGTCAACTACGCAGAAGAAATCTATCCATCTCCGTCCTCCCCATACATCCAGTCCGTTAGAGACTTGTGTCAAATCAAAGCGGAAAACGATGCATGGCTGGTGATTCTTCTCGGCGCTTCTATTAGAAGAATGATAATTCCTCCATACTATGGTCCCATCACGTTCTGTCGCTCAAATCCACTCAGGAAACGAAGTGCTGTAACCCAAATGTCTTCACCTTGGTAGGTAGCCCGCAATGTAACGGTTGCGCTGCAGCGACCCGGCTATAAATGACAGACTCGCGGACCTCAGAGAAGATCAGCATAAATGTTCGACAGCTCTCATGGCGACTGGTCCTATTTGTGCTTCTTCCGACGTACATTTTCCGTTCTAAAAGTCCACTGTTTTAGTTCATCGTGCCCGATGTCTACATGATGATGCGTCTATATTTCGTCAAACATATGCATATAAAAAAATCCACCAAAAGACTCCCGATCGTCTCGTATCATGTAAATAGGCGTCAAACTGGACGATTTCATTTCTGTTTTCGACATTTTACATACTAAGTGACATGGTGAGAGCCAATGTGGATTTTTTTTCATGTTCAAATTTGAGTGTACAGATGGATAAACCCCTGTAGTGATATTCAGCACTATTAATATGAAAATCGACAGCTTTAAAGTCGAAAAATCTATCGAAAATGAAACACAATATGCCTTGCTATCGGCACGTCGAGGGCGGTATGCAATCTTGAATCCAACCTTCGAACAGCCTTGTCTCCCATTATGCCAGGGCCGTAGCTTAAATTGTATGGAAATTGTCTTGAATCGTCAGCCGCATTTATCTTCAATCCGATCACCATCCCACCATTAATACACAGCGCATAAGTACATGATGACTATTGCAAAGACATATTTAAAACTATCACCCCAAAGACATCGAGAGAGATTAGAAAAGACATGTAACTGTTGGTCGACTGCCATTTTGTCCTGGTATACCAGGTCCGAGAGGAGAATCGCCGCGCACACACTCCCCTGGCTAACATTTTCCCTTCGGACATTTCCCGTCATGGACTGTTTACTTTCCCTGTATTTGATTTTACTAGTATGAGCATAGTTTTCTTGTTTTTTGTTTTTTTTACTTATTAACATAATTATGTATTTTCAACAAAACTTTAGTTTTATTTTATTACAAAAAAGTTCACATTTTACACATGAATGTGGAAGAAAGTCTGTATGCCGAAGTTAATGTCTGTTTTGCCGCCTGATTATTTATCTTTGTATGTAATTGCTGAGAGGGCACGTAAGTTGATTAGAACTTGTCCCCAATCCTATTGCTATTATTCAGGTAATCAAATATGTTTAAACTATGAAAGTCTAATGCTAAATTTTGAAATATACTATCAGAATGCAGTGGCCATTTTCCCCAGTCGCCCTATGATAAGGTATCGTACAGTGTCAAGGTTTTACTTATTTTGAAAAGATTTTTTTCTAAATTAATTAAATGAATTTTGTTTTGTTGCCGGCTGTTACTTTTCCCCGAATAATATGGAAATTAACTGTTTAGGTTTTACTGTATTCTGTTAAACATGATCAACACAATCTGGATGTATCGGTATTAAATCATGGTTAAACTAGCATTTAATTGCCGCCGTATTTCTGCTGCTGTCAATGATACATCTTCCCATCTGTGTTGAACCAAAGTAAAGGACTAGGTTATTATGTAATCTTCATTCAGTCTTCGAATGTGTATACTTGATGTTTGTTTATTGGGGATTAGTCATGTTTATGGAGGATTAGTTCAGTTGGCAATTATTAGATTTTGTCATTCTTATCTCAGCTGAGAATATGCTGGAACAAAATAATCTCGAAATAAATATCTCCCGACCAGGGCCAAAAGGAGGTACATGGGGATGGGTTCATGTTCTCAAATGTTGGTGTTATAGAAATACGCCGGGGTTGAATTCAGGTGTTCTATCTGTGATAATTTTGTCCCCCCCCCCCCGAACCAAACCTCCAAAAATTCCCCTCCCCCCCCCTCCCTGAGTTTGAAAATTTTAGTGCCCCACCCCCCCTCCCCCTGATTCCCCCGGTCCACCCCCTGGTAAAAATGAACAGTCCCTTAGCATATTTTTACAAGGTTCACGATTTATTTTGAATCCCCAGAACATTCCAGTAAACTACTGACTGTATGTTAATTGATAGACGCGGGACCTCAGTGAAGATCGTCATCATCATTCTATTGTGGTAGTTACGGCCCCCATGTCCTGCACTGAAATGGGTGAAACCGTCCACCTGGTTCCCCTCTACTCTGGAATGGGCGGATCCCAGATTACCTGGTCAGCTGGACTCCACAAACAGACGATAAAGAAGACCCGACTAGGAAAGACGTGCTGTGCTGCCGTGCCCGCGTGTTCCTGGGGTTTGTCTCACTCTTGTGTAACATGTATTCACTTGTATTGCATTGTATTGAAATATATGTAATTACCTGATTGTATGCCTGTATTATTGTTTATGTATATGGAACAGTATCTTCCACAGTGGTGCCAGAACCGAAACGAACTTTCGCCATCTTTCGACCATCCCAATTTTCCACGTGTTTTGATACCGTGGTCGCCATTTTGAATTTGGAAGAAAACAAGTCTGTTACAGACTTAAGGGCAAATCTAAGAAGATTCAAAATTACTGACCGAAATGATAGTACTAGGCAGTGTTTGCTAAATATCTCCAAAATGGCTACAAGGATTTGGATGAAAATTTCGCATACATTGGTTCAGATTGTTGTGGTTATTCCAATGCAATTAGAAATCAAATATATTCCTACTTCACCAAGAAATCACTCTTGCAACTTACCGCATTGAACTGTAAGGATGCCAGGGTGCATTACTTGGATAGGAAATTAAAAACGCCCAATAAACTTCCTTTAAATCAATCACAAGAAGATCCCACACGGATAATTGGGAAAGGAATTGAGAATGGCTTCAAAATTGAAAATTTGCAAGCAGGAAATGAGTGACAAATGATCCGCCATGGCATCTTCTTAACTTTACTTGTCGCTTGGAATTATGGGTAGGTAATATTCGCTGTATTGTTTACAATATTACTAATAGTACAGAATAAAAATTATGATATTACCGTCCTTGACAACTGGACACAGAGCAAGATCGTCACTTATATCAAGTGAAATACTACCTGCCAAGGGAGACACAATGAAGCAAATGTTGGATTATTAACCTCTTTCCATGTGTATTTTTACGTTCTTTTCAAAAGCTCCGCCCCGCCATTTTCATCGTCACAAACTGGCTGGGTCAAGCACCTTGTCTGCATAAACATGCGCCGGAAATCTAACATTCATTCAACATCCCGAAGTGTAACGAATCCTGATATGTTCCCTTAGTATGTATTAATGGATTGTCATAATATCAATTAAATCGTCTATTGATTAATAATTATCCTTTAGTGAAGGGACTACATGTATATATCTGGGTGGTTTGCCTCAGTTGTTGGGAGTTAAATGGCATTCGGGGTTTTCCGACGATTCCTGCGGAAATCAGCGAACCATGACGTCACCATGCATCATGCACTCCAAGTTATTTTTGTCAATTTTTGTAAATGGATTTAGTAAATACATTCTATAGGACACTAGTCGTTTCTTACTTGCGCAATAATTCTTTTTGCATTTTTAGTATCTGAAACCTGTAGTACTATTTTGCTGGGCATTTTTATTCATATACTCGATCAGATACGAATTGCTGGTGGACGATAGTGTGGCGTAAGTGTGGAATCCTCCAACACAACAACAACACACGGAGGAAAGCGACCCATCAATTGTGGTTTGTATCTGTCCAAAAACTGTTTGTATAGCCAATAATCATGCTTGTATATAGTTGGTAATATGATAGTTAAGTGCAATACTCTTCTATGAGCGTGAATAAATATGTCAGAACAGGTCAGAACTCTACGCAACGCATGTTTACCTTGTAGCAGGTCATAACTCAATGACCATGTGCTCCATTCTTACGTAAAACGGGGGGAGTATACTGTATAAACACACATGTAGATTAACCCCCCAAATATTTGTCGTGTATACTCGTGTAATATGGTTCCATGTCTGCTGTATTCGGTAATCAAGGGTTAAATTTACCAACTGAATATTCAACTCAGCTGTAAAAGAAGTACTTGCAGAAAATGGCAGTGCAACATTTACATCCTGTGCTCATTTCCTGTTTGTAAATTTTCAATTTTGAAGCCATTCTCAATTCCTTTCCCAATTATCCGTGTAGGATCTTCTTGTGATTGATTTAAAGGAAGTTTATTGGGCGTTTTTAAATTTCTATCCAAGTAATGCACCCAGGCATCCTTACAGTTCAATGCGGTAAGTTGCAAGAGTGATTTCTTGGTGAAATAGGAATATATTTGATTTCTAATTGCATTGGAATAACCACAACAATCTGAACCAATGTATGCGAAATTTTCATCCAAATCCTTGTAGCCATTTTGGAGATATTTGGCAAACACTGCCTATGACTGTCATTTCGATCAGTAATTTTCAATCTTCTTAGGTTTGCCCTTAACTAATTTAATTCTCAGTAAAATGACCTGTTATCCTTTTGGATTTCCTTCCGTGGTAGACAGAATCTGGACGTTTGATACGTTTTTTTGAATAGGTTTCTACGTGTGGAAAAATTTGTTTTTCCCGCGCTGATTTCATTCTTTGTTTCAACAATAGATGGGCCTAAACTGAATGTGCAGTGTATCTGAAACGTTAGATATTATTTTTTGTTTATTTTGAAATTATTTACGGGTTTTTTTTTCAAGCTGTCTAATTTACTGTTCACCCCGCTCCGCAAATTTACCAGGCTGTTTTCAACAGCAACAACAACAACCACACCGTAATACACGTATTTAAACAGTTTAAACTGTGGACTTTGATTGAATAAGTCCCTCATACATACGCCGATAGTGTCTATTGTATGTAGTTAATATTGTTCAATTACTTATTAACAGATTTTAGTAAGAATTTATTATTTACTTTTTTTTTTCTCTCTCGGGGCTGTTCCATCTGGTACCCCCTCCCCCTGTAAATTTGAATTGTTTTGGAGCCATTGCCTGCAGTGTTGAAGTGAGGCGGAATAGTGAATATTTGACAGGTCCTTGTTTATTCAGTGAGAGTCTATTTGACATTTGTCAGGCTGCCACCGAGTTGGCTGCAACAATCGAAAAAAGGACATTGGCTATTTGATTTGTGAATAGTAACCTGTTGAACAAGTTGGGGTTTTTTCGTTTATACAGCCACTATAGATGGACCTGTTAAAAGTATAAAAATAGTTATCCATATTCAAATACGTCCAGGCTCTGTTGCCACGGGGAAGTTGCCCATTAGTTATTATAAAACAAAAAAATAATTACTTTGAATTAAGTGGACCAATTCTGTACTTCTGGTGCGGGTTGCAGCTCGTTGTGGCTGGGCCCTACAGGTAACCATGGTTTGCAGTACATTGGTCCACATGCAACAAAATTGATTTTCAGGTTGGCTTGGGATCAGGTGATTACTTGTGCATTGTAGGTTTGGTGCAGTTTGATGCATTGTGTACAGCGTGGGGAAACACCTGGTGATACACTGACTTTATACTAAATACACGCTATCAAACTAGGTCAAGTGCCAACTTTCCCGATAATCATAGTAAAATATAACCCTTGGCTGAATTTATAACTAATAGTGGAAAGATTTGTGGAAAACAATATAATAAAACAAAAACGTTTATAACATTTAATATTGACTTTCTGTCAAAAATATCTTTAACTGAAGACTTTGTGAATTAGTGACAATGAACTAATTTGAATTCAGTGTCTTTTGTACGAAAGGTGTGTTGTGATAAATAGTGCCAATGATATTTATTTTTTGGTGATAGATAAAGTTATAACAAGAAAAAAAATATTTATTGTTTATATTGAAATTCGGGTGACTTGGTGTTGATCTTGACCTGTTACTCATGTGCGGTGAATCACATACAACAACACAATTGGTATAATACGTTGTTGAGAAGATATTGACATTGTTTTGAAAATTATTGCTTGCCAACAACAGGAATCGAACTATCATAATTCAACAACAACAATTGGTTTGTCCTTGACCATTTTGAATTAACATTAACAGACTTGGCCGATTACATCAAGCCATAGCAATTGATTTATATTGCTGAACATACCATCTATATATTGTTCATTTGAATATTGATTCATAACAACCAACAGTTATTAATGTTATACCACTTCTGTACAGTACAGCGTGTTTTGTTGGCATGACAGGTCAAACCCCTAGTGAACAATAAACACGCACAATAGTGCGTTACTGGCCATTATAATAGTAATTTGTGAGTAAACTATTTGTAACCACATCTTTCAGTGGTGTCTGCAATCCAATTGACATAATTTGTTGATATATTGGAGTGGTCATTTGACTCTAGTGGCGATAACCTTGTACATCCATTGCCTCCCATTGGGACGAGTGAGTGGACGGTTTATGGAAAAAATAAGGCCACATAAATTTAATTATTTTTCGCACACCTTTGCTATTGTTTGGGGTTATAAAGAAAACATCGTCGACTCAGATTTTACATTGGATTTATGACAAATTTTTGTACTGAATCCGAAACCAAATTCATTTTTTAAATGTAAGATAATTTAACATTATAGTCTTATTGCCAATTGATATTTTATGTGCATCAATCATAAAAGATCTTAATTAGCTTTACACCAGATTTGATAGGGACAGTTATTACATTGGTTCTTATAAAAGTTTGTGCCATCATCTTAGACACTTTGCCACGTGACCTTGTGGTTTGTTGGCCAATTAATATTGTTGTCTGCTGCTAAAAAAATTTTAGAGCATCCAGGGCCATCTCCACTGCCACCCGATGGGAGGGGTGGGGTGTGGTGATTTTTGTAAATAGTACTATCCTGGGGATTTGGATTTAGCCATAACTCTATATCTTTAAATGTTTGGTGGAAGCAGTGCAATTTTATATCCTCTATATCTTAAGCGTGGATTGCACAAATATTTATCTTTAATTAATTCCATACATTTAGATAATGGGGTTCTCTTTTAGTTCGCCTCACTCTATAGCCCACATGTTTTACATTAGCAAGAATTCTTCCCAAAATTGTAAGGGCCCATATGGACCACAAATGTACTATGAATTTAGGGGAGAGAGAACGAGGCAGCCTTGTCCAACAACCAACATTTACTCGTCAGATTAAATCAGGATGAACTGGAGAAAAAGACTGGATGAATTGCTAGTTGCTCGTCGACAAGAGTATCTGGAACAATTTGGAGAGTTTGAAGAAAAAATAACCCAAGACCCAAATAAGTTATAGACAGGCAGTGAGTGGTCCCACGCGAGGGTCCTCTGTCACGGAGGCTGTTCCAAAGTATCTTGTATATAACTGTGATGACCCCTCACCTAAGCGCGATTATGTTTATCATCCCCGTGACCCTTCACTCAGGGGTGGGCCACCGAGGTGTCTCCCTGATTATGGTGACCCATTCCCAGCTACGAGTAGTGGAGGCGTCGACATAAAAATTGCAACTAGTGCAGCGGAATCCTCTCTGGAGCGGGAGGGGTCAGAACATAGAATGGAGTCTAGAGCCCGGATGTGGACTTGCCTCAACAAAATGGCCGAGGCTATCAGTCACATACAAGCACTCTTAGACTCAAAATGTGGTCGTCCTGATCCAACTTGCAATGACTCGCCTAGGGAGCTGTCAGCTAATTATTGTGACAATGATTCTCAACACGAGGGAAGAAGAGGGGCAGTCCCCCGTCCAATATCTTTGATCACGAGTTCCCCGTCACTGGGAATCAGGCCACACATAGGAGCATCCAAGTTTGTTGGGTCACGCGAAGGAGGGAACCCCAGACACGCTGAACATTCTGTACAAGGGAAATGGGTAGACTCTAGCTGAAAACCCATGATCACAAGTTCTCTACCATTTGAGAGTGATCCGCACTCGGGGATCCCCGATGCCTTGGGGACCTTGGGAGGGAAAATTTCAATCGAAAATTTTCAGGAAGATCGGATAGCTCCTAGCCCAAAGTTCATGGGGAGTATCTTTCACTGGGAATCCAGAGAAACCTTGGGGCCTCAAACACTTTCGAGACACAGGAAGAAGGAAACCTCACCCTCACCCCATATTCTTTATTAGGGATGGAGGTACATTCAGGCTACTGGGGTCAGCACGACCATGGAAATGCCCATTTCAGGGGAGTTCACCTACAGCTAGATGTGTCGAGCCAGGCTGCCGGTCAGGCAGCTGGTCCTGTAACACTGGCTGTGGATGCACACGCCCATGGGTGGATCCATGGAGCTGCATGGACGGACTCCTACACTAGGGCCTCGAACAGCAGCGCGCCACAGGGAATTGGGTCACACGGTCAGGGTGGGGGGTATTCAACCTCGCCTGGGGTGTTGTGGGATTTGGACACACATGGAAATATCTGTGAAAAACCATCAGGGCGTTCGTGTTGGGATCCAGGTGGGACAGATGTACCAGCCAAGGGCTGATAAAGCTGACCAACCCTTAGCCCAAGACGAAGGTAGAGCAAAACTCAATTTAAAACGTCTCCTTTTGGGCGGCTGTCTACCTCCATCAGAAATAAGTGAATATGGGGAAGAAGGGTGTGGACCTAGTACCATTATCGTGGGGTAAAGGATTTGGGAATCTAAAAAGGGCGGGGACATTTGGGATTTATTTCAAGTTCGTCTGGCCAATAGAATGGTGCCACCTGTTAGGTGGATTATTCATTGGCCCGCCGAAATGCTTTCAGATTGCTTTCACATTTTTGTAGGAAAAAGTGACCTCACTGAGGTGTTAAATTATTGAACGCTTAATTGTGTTTAGGTTGTAAACTTCGATGTTCAATTTTGAACTTTAGCGTTCGGACCAGTAACGCAGGTGTTCAGATGCAGAACGCATGATGAACAGGTGTTCGTTATTTGCATTCGAGATTTGAACTTGACATTCTAAATTCTATTTGGCCTGTAAATCTGGCGTTCGCCTAAATGTGCAAAAACACAAAAAAAGATGCAAAAAAGTTATTTTGTGTGTTCTGATTGACTGGTGAAGGCCCTATAATTGGGGAAAATGTTTAATAAACGGTAGACCTAAATTACTACAGTTTATAACGATTTATTTCGTAGACTTGAACTTTCTGCGACACGGGGGGTATTAGTAGCCGAGTATTATATATGTGGCCAGAGCCGTGAACCAAGTCACTGAGCTTAGCCTCGCCAATACCGCGAGTGGTCTATTCCTACTTCGGATGTGCTGCGAGGAGACTTTCCGTACGCGAGCTAAACCGCTCTCCTACAGGCATACGTTTGGACATAGTAAAATACATACGTGTAATATTAAGACATATCAAAACGGAACATTACTGTATAATCATACAGTCATGTACGAGACTCCATCCTAGCAAAGGTATATCGGGTCAGGCCACGCGTATCTCTCTAGCATCCAAGGTAATCTCTCAGAGCGTCACTCCGGTCTATCGTTATATACGGTCGGATCATTAGAATAAAGCTATGATCATTAGAATATACAAGGCTGTTCAGTCACAGCCTTGCATAATGCAAGACGGACCCAATTATAGTGCAGCAGGGGTGTTTAGGGTGAGGCCATTCCTACCACACTCTCCCCCCTCACATTTTACGAGTGCCTCCAAAGCCGCAAATTTCACAGGTATTTTGGGAATAAGTGCTTAAAATCTACTCGATCCCATAAAACCATGTTCATCTGACCCAAATTTTAGACCCGAAACTATCACAGCATGTCGTTCATACGGACATACAGCTGGTGCCAGTGGGACACCCGCTCAAATGCGGGCGGACTAGTCAGAATCACCAAACTGTAGATTCCACTTCTGTAGTTCCCCTCTTCGCACTGAAGTGCTTCATCAATATAATAATTAGAATGAGAGTCCCTTACCGATGGAACCCGATACGACGCCCAATGAGATTGATGTAATTTCTAGTGCTCAACATAGGATAAAAGCAAGGGTCAAGTCCATTGAAGAGAAAGGTCACATGGCAGTTCATACTGTGGTCCAGTACTTGGTCACCCACAGATTGTCAACCTAAAAATTTGATTACGATCTTTGTTACGAATTTCAAGTTTATACCACCATCCTTCATTACATTTTGAGTTTTAATAATAGTCCAATTGTATCCTGACGAACCGGTCCCCCTAGCGTGCGCTAAAGTGCGCAGACACCACAAAGTGAAGTTAGGCGATACGACGGTTACCTCTTTCTCATTGGCGACCCTGAGTTAGGGGAGACACAGAAATGCCAAAGTTAGTTGATAGTGGGAGTACATGTGCTTTCCAAATGTTTACACTAAGTGTACCTGGACTCGGTTGGTCAGGAGCCAAAGCCAAAAGAGCTTAACAATTGCTATAGTTCACCATAATGGAAGAGTTCGCTAAGACACTTCAATATTCAGGCAATATAAAACAAACCCACGTTCTTTTGATCGAACCTAAAATACAATCGCGAATTTAGAATAAAACACATTCTCATATTACGATAGAATTCATGAAATGCCTTGGCGATCGTGGCCTACGACGGAACAGTACGGTGGATGACCAACCTAAAAGGTTGCACCAGTCAACCGACTGGACAGGCGTGTCCTTGTCGCAAAAAGGCCAAAATTTACCTGATATTTCGAATGTATTTTACTTTAAAAACCAAAAATGATCTGCCACTGTCCGGGTTGCCCCATTAAGGATGGTCTTCACTTTTCAAAATCCCTAAATTTGATAATCTCCCATAATTCACACACCAAAAATACTTACAGCCACACGGGCGGACTATTGGGTAGCCAGCCGTGAACCGACCACTGCCGTTGCAACATTTTCCAAAAGTCCAAGATGCAGATTTGCACAACAGGACCTCAAACTTTAACAGCGTTAATTGGTTGGGATAACAAGAGTACGCGTCCCATCCCCCAATTGGGATGCAAACTATACCCCCACCCGGGTCCCAACACAACCGCCTTGGACAGCATTCAGCTTGATTTCCCTCGAAAGTTATGATTAGTGTGGGGCACCACTGTACGATACAGTTTTCACTTGCCCCCAGGACGTCCGAAGCCCCCACAGGTCTCTCGATTCCACGTGACGTACACTTCACAATGGACACGGAGTACCGATTTCCAGTCACCAATTTCTTATGACCTCTAGGTCTGCTTCGGGCTGATGATTGGTCATCCATCCCAGCCCGCAACCATTTAAATGACCCATTGTTTGTGGAGACTGACCAGTCTGAGCAGACCTATCGTAGAAAATGTCCGGTGTAATTAAGGAGGTAATTGGAGAGGTTTGATCAGCAGGGCGTTCCCTTACTGGTCGACAAGGCAAAACATCAGGGGAAGTTGAAACTTTACATAGGCGTTCTCGGACAGCCCGACAAACCCTCTGTAGCCTGGACGTCAATTCTGAATTATCACGCTTTATAGTAATTATGGAGGCGCGCACTTCACTTTTCCTTTGCGACAAAACAGTATACTCCTGGGTAAATTTCGATTCAGGGTTTCCGATAGGAGATACCCGGGAACCAGCTGACAGACCAGTAAGAGACAATTCGGGAACCATCTCCACATTTGCCGGCGAAGTCGACAAATTTATATTATCAGATGAGTAAACTGAACCCCCATGTAGAACTCTCAAACGTGTGGTCTCAGATTCCTCACCCCCCATTAAATCCAATTCCACCTTATCTCCCTCCAGAGATTCAACTTCCGCGTGCGATTGGAGGACATATTTCCCACTAACTTTTAATTGGGGGTTCTCGATAGGCGATGCTGATCGGGAACCATTTGACAAAGCTGTGGGGAACCTTTGTGTTAGACTTGGCGCCGGAGGCAATCGCCCATGGAAATTTCCAATATCGTCTATATCTTTAGATAAAGGGCCAAAATTAATCTTTATCTGACCGACGGTACTGCCATCGGGTTTCTGTTCGAGGTACAACTGTGGATATAAAAACTGACTGCGTTTGATTTCCATCCACACATTAGCCCTTATCTCGGCAAGGGCGCCTGCGGCACACTCAATATTACCCAAGAAGCTTTGTAATTTCTCGGCACATGAGAAAGCTGAACTATCGTCAGCGGTACCATGACGTCTCGATCAGTATTTTTCTTAAGTCCGAGCACATATCCACGGCCATGTCTGTAAAGTCTTCTGCCCGACTTTGCAGTGGACTGATCTCTTCGGAACAATAACTGATAGAGGGACGAGCATTCCGCCATTCCCCACCGAATAAACCACCCGATGCCATTGTTACAACTCAATTCTATATGGGGAGACAAATAAATATTCCAATTGTGGATGTGGCACAGAAGAGTCGTTTAGAATTTGTAACGACCGGTGTGCCCAATAAAATAGGCCAAGAAAAACTACAGAAATAAAATGGTTCCAAAAGTAACGACAAATTCAGGCACGTCACAAAATATATATATATTTTTGACAAATTTGGTTTCTTTAAATTTCTTTCACAGTAGCCCATGAAATGAATTACCGACGTCCAGATCCTTCCAAAATGGCAAGTGGTAAAATAGCCTAAAAACGGAAAATGTTTTAAAAGAATTTAAAACAAACCGTAAGTGGAAAGAGCTGGATGCCGAAGAATGCTACTAGTATTGCTTGGAGGATTTTGGACCTCAGAACTGGAAACAGCAATTATACAAGTAGAGTCAGTAATGCTGTCCTTTCATCACAGGTCAGATACGCGAGGCCTGATAACTACCGCGAAATCCGCGTCAGACTACATCACGAGCTATAATGTGCGGTAATACCGATCTAATATATCAATGAAAGACCGCAACGAATGCCGATATAATGAAAACCAGAAAGTGCAGTCAAAAACGTCAACGGTTTTTGTTGGAACTCGCAAAAACAATAATTACTATAAACGGAATAAATGAAACTAAATCTACTAAGTTAAACTTATGTGCAAATATAGGACCAAGCCAAGACCTAAATGTACGAACTTTGTGCGAAGTCGCTTGCCCTACACTAAAACAAGTACAAAAAAAAAACACGAACAAAAGTAGTAATATGTACAGTTCAAAATGGAGCGGTGTTACATAAAGAATTGAGCGTGACGAAAATAGCTCGTGTAAATCGACCCCGGATTCGCTTTGCGCGACGGATCGTACCAACAAAAGAAAAGATTCTATACAACTGAAAATCAAGTCGCGTTGCGCAACATGCCACGCAGCTCGAGCCTAATTTCCGCGAACAATTCTTTCCAAAATAAACCACAATATTCTTAGTGTATGAAAATCACAAGATTGTCAGTATGGTGGTTTGCGAAAATAAAAGATAATAAAACTCACAAGTAAGACATGAAAACCTCTGCTGTCTAGTGCTGGAGTCGCTCGTCCGGTAGAATCTGCCGGCTCGCCAAGTCGTCCAGCCAGAAACTGACCGGAACGCGCAACCCCGAACTCCAAAACGAAAGCAGATATTCTCGTGACAAAACCGGGAGGTGCTCAAAATTTGCAAATATAACATATAAAAATTACAACGAAATCCAGTTCACACCCAGGCAATTTCCGCACACAACAACTCTGTTCGCAGCGCCAATGTTGTAGTAGCCGAGTATTATATGTGTGGCCAGAGCCGTGAACCAAGTCACTGAGCTTAGCCTCGCCAATACCGCGAGTGGTCTATTCCTACTTCGGATGTGCTGTGAGAAGACTTTCCGTACGCGAGCTAAACCGCTCTCCTACAGGCATACGTTTGGACATAGTAAAATACATACGTGTAATATTAAGACATATCAAAACGGACGAGACTCCATCCTAGCAAAGGTATATCGGGTCAGGCCGCGCGTATCTCTCTAGAATCCAAGGTAATCTCTCAGAGCGTCACTCCGGTCTATCGTTATATACGGTCGGATCATTAGAATAAAGCTATGATCATTAGAATATACAAGGCTGTTCAGTCACAGCCTTGCATAATGCAAGACGGACCCAATTATGGTGCAGCAGGGGTGTTTAGGGTGAGGCCATTCCTACCACACTATTTAAATCCACTCATGACTAAAGAGTAAGATTCCTATTCAACAAGTCACTCATGCTTTCAAATATTTGCAATATAATTACCGTGTATCATTTCGACAATTAGCATGATATTGGATATTCATGTATATAACGTTTCGTTGCGTGTCTATACTACTTTGTCGCCCCTGCTCGGGTGTGCCTGTCGTTGGGCAGGGGGCTGGACTGTCTTCCACGATATGGCTCGCCCTGGTGGGTCCCTGGCCCAGCTGGGAGTGTGGTTGTCGGTAAAAGATGGGAATGGAGCCATCTCCGGGAAGTCAGGTTTTTCGAAATATCCTGAAATAGTTTTTGTCATTTTCTTTGTGTAGGTCAACTTTATTTTATTATTATACTTAAGCAACATTGATTGATTTACACCCAAACAATTATTAATAAACAATGAATGCATGAATCATAATCGCAACTTAACTGTGTATCATTCATTTGGCGCAAATCGTACATGTGAATCTCACTCTACGAACTTTGATCTGCTTTTAAATGTGCTACTAAGTTATCTTAATGATAGTGGATAAAAAGAATCTGTACTCGGAGAAGTGCATGTTATTTTAAATTTTATTTACCTTTTTTTTGCTTAAATTATAGATCATGTACGATGAACAGGCTACAGAAGTAATTAAAGATCATAATATCATGGATTCCATTAAATCTGTAACCAAAATGTAATTCCGTCATATAATTCAAAATCTCGGTTATGTCATTTCCGAGCAATTTCGCCCATGTTGTTGACCAATCATTCTCGCTCTTTACATTCAATCGATTATACGCGCATTGCCGGACACATGACAACAGAATCCATGTGTTTGGGTCTGTCCACAGATTTTTTTTTTTATGTTGAAATTTATAAAATAGGAAAAATCACACTTCCTTAGAACATGGACGAAAATGTAATTCCGTCACGCAGTTTTGCTTAACCACATTCGTCATTTTGAAACTTTACTTGACAGAAATGAGAAATAATGTAGTGCAGACTCTCAGGATTCGAATAAAACATCCTCTGAAATGAGAAACATTCGAGCTTTTACTCTCTAAAAACAACCACAAACTGTATACCACAGGTACAAGCGCTGTAACAAAATTGAACATCTACAACCACTGTGTAGCTCTGATACACAATTTGTGTAGAAAAAGTACTTCTGATACACAATTTTTGCAGATGTGCAATTCTGTACACAACTGTTTTTTCAGAGTATGGGATATGTATATGTAACCAACACGTCTTCATAAGGCGGATACTTCACCGTAATTCCCCCACGCGGTATTCGAATATCACGTAGTCAGGTTAAAAACAACAGTATTTCCCCTTTTTTTCTCTCATCCTACATTTCTTAGTAATAGGGCTAGGAAACTGAAATTCAAAAATAGATGTTACCATGGACGAGTAATAACAGAGATTCAGAAGAACTGAAAACATGAATGGACCAGTGTGGATGCTAAGAATGTCCGGTGGCTAAGATTGACTAAGATCTTCTAACCCAGCTAGGAAAATTTTCTCCACATTGGGGACAAGTGTCCGCCCTTAGTTGCAATAGAAAAGTATAAGAAAAGAGACACCAATCACCAGACATTCTTATATCCATCACACCGGTATGCCTACCTAGTAAATCCGCCACGCTGGAATTCATGATATAGAATAGTTTATTTGGGTAAAAGTTGTGCACAGCAGGGCTAAAACGCAATCAAACATACATATAAAACATACACAACTACAAACATCAAACAACAGATAAAACACGCATAAATATAAAAGGGTGTACAATTACCCGACAAAATGATATATGAACGTTCAATTTTCTTCTCCATATCAGATCCGAACAATCTTGTTTCGCATGATTGAACAGACCGCATCCAGAGAAATACATTCGGCCTTTACTCTACAGTCCCAAAGGTAAATATATCCGAATAACTTAATCCTGCGGTCTGTTGCAGGTCAGGTCAGCTCGGCCTAAACTGGCTCACGACCATAATCCGCATTACCTGATTACCACCCCTATAGCCCACCGAGGTTATTTGTCGATAAAATTATGACTCAATCACGGTTAGTAAATTTACAAGTACATATACAACATGTGAACTCTTGAACATGTGTGCGGTTGCAGACCGGGCAAGCCACCTATCATAACCCACAGGCGAAGTAAATGTGGCATAGGCCTATGCTGTGTTTTGGTTGAATCATTATGTTTTGAAAATGTCTACACAGTTGAAAATGTTTATGTGAAAGACCAATTATAATAATAAAGATGTGTCATTAACCTGTCCATATGTCGTTTACGTCGGTAGTTATTACACACAATACAGTTGTGCAAACGACGTTCACAAACATTCTGATCTCCTGGAGTGTCAGTAGAACATGACAAAGTATATTTTCACCCCCTTTATGAATTCCCTTTGTTTTTTTCTACAAGACCAGACAAGCCCACACCTGGTCTTGTTTATATTACTTGGTGACGCCCATATTATTTGAAGTGGATATATCTGATTGCTATTTTTGCAGTTAGAAAAAAAATGTGGGTGAACAATTTAAAACTAGATGTCAATCTGTACAGCTGGAAAAATTATATTCTTAATGTCACTGGCAAATCGTTATAATAACAATCTATAGCTATTAACCGACTATTGGCATCGGTAAATAATATACCTAAGACAACAGAAACATGTTTAAATCTGTGCCTTTATTTATTGTATGGCTTTCATGGAGAAAAACATCTCCGGTGACAATCTGAGATTTAAGAATATCTATATTATTTGCGATTTATTCTATCATATACACATAAATCTATAGATAATCATGCCCAGAGCCCTAAAATAGAGCCCAGAATTATATTTTTTCTATCAATGCGACCAAGAATTTCAGTCAAGTCTCCCCAATATTCAGAGAGAATGTGGGGGGGGGGGGACAAGGACCACTTTGGCCCCCCGGTGTACAGACATTTCCCCCAGTGGGCATTTCCCCCAGTGGACATTTCCCCCACCCAATGTTTTTAGGTTATTTTGAACATTTTTATATATTTTTTATTTTCTATATTTAAGGATTTTCACATAATGTTTTACGATATACACAGTATATATCAGTATTATACAGTCTTATAGCACATTTTAAAACAATATAAAAGATGTAGTATATAGCATAACATTATCTGTTCGGAGGTCAGTGTCACGAAGCCATTTGACATGTTTGATGAGAATAAAATTGAACTAATAGTTAGGGGGCCAGGAGCTGAACCTGGAAAGTGGTTCCAAAGTTTTTTTCTCAGTGTTTTCCTTTTATATAGGTATTGTACTCTATGAAACTGCATGATGGCATTCTCCCATCATTGAGCATTTTCATATAACTGGTTTTATATAATTGCGGCTATCGGGACACAAAACATAATTGTTTCATTTTTGTACGCCCGCCAAAAGGCGGACGTATTATGTGATGGCGGTTTCCGTCCGTCCGTCCGTCTGTCCGTCCCTCGTGTCCGGTCTATATCTGGGACAGTTTTCTATCTAAAGTTCCAATGTTTGATGAGTGGATACCCTACGTGGAGACGATGTGTCGCATACTGGTCACTGGCCTGAAAAACAGGAAATCAGTGAAATGTTCGTGTCCGATCTATATCTGTGAATATTTTCTATCCACAGTTACAATTTTTTGTGAGTGGATATGCTAGGTGGAGACGATGTGTCGCATACCAAAATTAAGGTCGAGGTCGGAGGTCAAAGGTCACTGTTCCTTAAAATCAGGAAATCGTTGATCATTGACAGTTTTCTATCTACAGTTCTAATTTTTGGTGAGTGGATGCCCTAGGGGGAACGATGTGTTGCATACCGAATGTAGGTCGAGGTCAGAGGTCAAAGGTCAGTGTGACCGAAAATCAGAAAATCATTACAAATTTCTAATTTTTTGTGAGTGGATTCAATACGGGGAAACGAAGTTTCGCATACCAAAAAATTAGGTCAAGGTCAAAGGTCACTGTGACCCCAAAAGCAGGAAATTATTAAAAATAACATTTTTTGTGTCAGTAGATACATTAGGGGGACACAATGTGTCACCTACCAAAATGTAGGTTAAGGTCAAAGGTCAAGGTCACCGTGACCCCAAAATTGTGAAATTGTTAAAAATCATGATTTTCTGAGTCAATTGAGAAATTACGGGAAGGCATTTTGTCATGTACCAAAATTTAGATCCAGGTCAATAGTCAAGGTCACTGTGACACCAGAATCAAGGTCAAAGGTCAGTGTGACCGAAAAATCAGGAAATATTAAAAATTACTAATTTTTTGTGAGTGGATTCAATAGGGCGAAATGAAGTTTCGCATACCAAAAGTTAGGTCAAGTTTAAAGGTCACTCTCACCCCAAAATCAGGAAATTATTAAAAATAACATTTTTTTTGTGTCAGCAGATACATTAGGGGGACACGATGTGTCACATACCAAAATTTAGGTCAAGGTCAATGTGACCCCAAAATTGTGAAATTGTGAAAAATCATGATTTTTTGTGTCCATTGAGAATTTACGGGTAGACGGTTTGTCATGTACCAAAATTTAGGTCAGTGTCAATAGTCAAGGTCACTGTGACCCCAGAACCAAGAAATCTTTAAAAATTACTCTTTTTTTGTGTCAGTAGGTCAAGGTCACTGTGAACCCAAAATCAAGAAATCATTAAAAGTCACATTTTCATATGCCTATGTTAGTTTGGAATATTCAGATTTCTCTCCCCTACATGTGTATGGCATTTGTCCTGTGGAGTTGTCTCCCATGTTTGGAACAGCTACATTTAGTTAAACTGTTGTGAAATAAAAACCATACATCTACTAATTTAACAGGGAGAGGGATCCTTTTTATTAACTCAAGAACAAAGGTTTACTTCATCACTTTCTTCTTCCTTCCTGAAATATTCTCTCGCCTGAAAGAAATCCATTTGCAGGAAAACTACTATTTTCTTGTGTTTGACTTGTCGATTTCAGTGTGGGATATGTGTCTGCTCTCGGCTCTTGTTTCAAGGTCAACTAGTTACCAAGAGTTGGGCCCATTTTATCATTCAAAATAAGATGTGATATATGTTACATTCTCAGAAACACAAAATTGTAGACCTTTCTCTGGATTGCTAGCTACCAATTGGAATCAAGGCTATTAAACAAACTTGAAATTTGGACCAATGTAATTTCAGATATACGGGCGTATATTGAAGCCCCTTGGGCTCTTGTTCCGGGGTTGAGCTAATGTCACATTGAAAAAGAACAATGAGAAATGCATTTTGTCCTGAATTGGGTTGTTCTGTTTGTGACCCAGAGCATCATACAATTTGTGTTAATCATGATGTACATGTATATATTGCCATCTCTGTACATGTATGTTTATATTAATTGTTTTTCCTTGGTTTGTTTGTGCGCATCTTCATCTTCACAAGCCCAAGCAAATCCCAAATCCTCGCAGATGGTTTACCGGGACATTTTTGGTGATTCGAATGAGTTCTTGAGTCAATACTTCTGTTATACAATCTCGTACATTTCATCCCCGATGCTTGTTTTGAATTAGCATGTCAGCAAACCAAGTCTGCTGTTTTGCTTTGACTTAGGATGTGTATTTCATCCCTACATTTACATCAAAGCAATTCGGCCCATGATGAAATCCAAACCAGTCACATCTCATACCTCACAGTGGATTGGCATAACCAGCTGGCTTAGCACGTTCATTGATTGGTTTGATTTAGGGGGAACCCCTTGACCTATTTATATCCAGAACTAGTATTGGCAACTAACCAAGCCAGTGTATCGATCCTAACAGTTCGGTTGATACACTGGCTCACGAGGATGCTCTGGAGAGCCTCCGGAAAGAAAAGCACAGACTGACTGTGTACACCACCCATGTTGATAACTAAATAAATATTTTTATTGTTGAGCTGTTCGATGAATTTGGAAAATCAGTGTACATCTATTTCTTGCAATTGTTTCCTTCTTGTTTTGTACATATATGAATCTAAAACTGAACTGTGAGAAAGGGAGATTCTCATCATATTTCTCTTCTTGAATTAGAGATGCACTATATATATATGAAATAAAGCTTGTGTATGGTACATGTACATTGGTGTTTGTGTCACTTGTGTCAGCAATCAGCAATCAGCAATTGCCGAGGTAAATGTCGTAGCATAATCATTTCACCTCAGCAATATTTAACATGGTGTTAAATAGCAATTATTTTAACATGACTTTATTTTTGCCGATGTGAGTTTTCCGAATTGTGTGGGCTGGGTATTTTGACTGGGTATAAAATAAGTTGTAAAACCAACAAGCAGCCAGAGGATGTTAAGTCCCCCGCCGAAATGGCAGCAATATTTTTTAGCATTGTTGGTCTTGGGGGATATACATGAGGGAGGCAACTGCTACTTCATAGCCGTTGGATGCGGAAGGGTCTTTCTGCCTTCCCAAGTTTTAAACGCTAGTTGTGACGTCACACTATTGTTAAAAGTGTACATTATTTTTCACGAATGTACAGCAAGTGTACATTCTTTTTCACGAATGTACAGCAAGAGTACATTCTTTTTCTGAAAAGAAACGCGTCCGTCAGGTAACGCATGTAAGAAGACACGAACGACTGGTAAATGGGGCAATAGATTACTCGATGTCGGTCTCCTGAAATGTATAAATGACAAACAGCACTGCAACAAGCGAATTGGACTTAATCAATTCAGCCGGAACTAACAGGTGGAATTAACTAATGTTCTGTAGGACAAAAAAAGTAGACGAACGAAAAAAACACAACCCAGAAACATACCATACCGAATACAATGTAATAAATGTGCAAATTGCATATACATCTAGGAATGGCATAAACTCCGAAAAACTCCGAAAAGTGCTCTATTTATGTTAACGTTCATTGTGACACGTGGAACACGGGTATCGAAAGAGTCGTCCAGTCGCGGACTGTAGTTTCTCTAAATTCGGTCACGATTTCTTTTTGTGAGCGTTACATTACATGCCTTCTGATATACATACATCAAAACACCGACTGTCTCAAATATAGGTCTAATCTTTGGTTGTCGCCTGCTGGACGTTGATTGCAGACTAAGCAGTCAAAATATGACGCGTCCGTACATCATAACACATCAAATTTCTGCCGTAGGTATATGTGTGGGTACAAGTGAAATGTGTACCGGTAAAGATGAATTCCTGTCAGACATTCCGTTAATTATGGGCCTGGTATGAGATCATGCCTATCGACATATGAATATGTAATGTGTATGTCTGCATGTTTTGCTTCATATGCGTTTCACGTAATGTAGATTGTGACACGTATATATCAATTACATATATTTTTTTGTTACAAATCTTTGTAACGATAACGTAAGAGTTTCGGACCAGTCAAACGGGCTGTGGAAGTTTTGTTTCGTGTGCAAATGTGTTGTTTGTCCTGAAACAACCATGATGTGTTACACAATACGGCCATTGTGTAAGTTTTTTATCGCCTTCGAATTCGGGGAACGACTTTTCTGCGTTGAATAGATAAACAGCAGCCCAGGTAGGCGTATGCGTAAATTCCTTCCCATGTGATGGACTGTCCATCATGTAGGACGCCGTCAATCGGGTACAGTGTGCGTACTTGGCTCTTTACAGTTCTTGTTCGAATGGTTCCACACATGTAATTACCTGGGCCTATATCATGGCAATTTGTGCGGTTTGACATAGCTCATTTCATTCTTCGTGTAAGACGAAGAAGTAAATACATTATCGTTGGACTAACGTTTAAGTCGGAGAAAGACCTCGTAACTGTACATTCGTGAAAAAGAATCGACTCGGCGCTTCGCGCCTCGTCGATTCTTTTTCACGAATGTACAGTTACTCGGCCTTTCTCTTTTACTTAAAATCAACTCCGAACGGTTGAGTGAACGTTTTTTTGCTGCTGTAATATAGTTTTCATGCAGTGAAGCATGGAAATTATGTAACCGAGAAGCGACCCCAAGTGACATCTCAAGGCATATTATCTGCAAACCAAATTTGACGAGAAGCTGAATGCATCCTCAACCTATTGTCTGGAAACCAAATTTTAAATTTGCCACCAGGTGTCGCCACCTGTAGGTGCAAGTGGGCGAAATGCAATCCCAAGGATCATCTCATGACATGGTGTATCAGCATAAAAACTTTGGGAAGAATCTGAAAAGGGGTTATTGCCCGGAAACCAAATTTAGATCTGTATGCACAAGTGTGCGAAACACAATCCCAAGTGACATCTTATGGCATATGAATACCAAATTTGAGAAGAATCCGATGAGCAGTTGTCAAATTATTGCCAGAAACAAATTTCAGATTTTTCCACCAGGTGTCGCCATCAGTATGCAGAAGCAGGTGAAATACAATTCCAAGGGACATATCATGGCATGGTATCTGCATACCAAATTGGAGAAAAATCTGATGAGTGAAATCAAATTTAGGCGGTGCTACCTGTAAGCACAAGTGGGCGAAACGCAATCCCAAGCGACATCATATGTCGTGATATATTCATACCAGATTTAAGAAGAATCTGACGAGCGGTTCTCAAGTTATTACCCGGAAACAAATCTGGTATTTCGCCACCAGGTGGCATCACCTGTAAGTAAAGGTGAGCGAAAGGCAATCTCACGCAACATCTCCTGGCATGATACATGCATGCTAAATTTGAGGAGATTCCGATGAGCAGTTCTCAATTTAATGGCTGAAAACATATTTTGATTTTAACACCTGGTGGCGCCTATAGGTGGGCGAAATGCAATTCCATGCAACATCTCCTGGCATAGTACATGCATGCTAAATTTGAGAAGAATCCGATGAGCATGCAGTTCTCAAGTTATTGGCCAAAAACAAATTTCAGATTTTCTCATCAGGTGGCATCACTTTCTGAGCAGAAGTGGATAACGCAATTCCAAGCAACATCTCATGGCAAGGTACAATGTATATGCATGCCTAAGTTGGGAAGAATTTGATGAGCAGTTCTCAAGTTATTGCCCGGAAACCAAATTTCGAGCAACATTTCAAAGCGTTTCAAAGTTATTGCTTGTTGCACAAAAGAACGGAAAGAACCCTAGTGGCGCCACCTACAGGAAGATCTTTCTCAAACGCAATACCAATCAACATCTTGTCACAAGGAATGCATATGCCAAATATTGTAGAAACTAGATACAGTCAATCGAATACGATTGGAGGCATGCCTTCTGCATCTTTAGTAAAGGAAACATTCATTATTTGTGAAGAAAGTAAAAACGTAAAACTTAGGAAAAACATCATTAACATGGCCCCATAAGATGCCTTGAGGGTAGGTACCCACATACCAAATTTAAGAGAATCCATTAAGGTTCAACAGTTACTGTCCGGAAATGCAATTTTACCTTGGCCCTCCGGTAGTGCCATGTGTAGGCAGATAGGCATAAAAAATAATCACGAGATCTTGAGGCAAGATCCCTTGACATTGGAAATAGAAAATCTTAACTTGGCCTACAGGTGGCGCCACAATACCAAGTGAAACCTTCAGGTAAGGTGCATGTATACCAAACTTGGAAAGAATTCATTCAAGTATTAAAAAGTTATGGTCCGGAAACATAATTTTAAATTTGCCCCCAGGTGGCACCACCTATATTAGTCCGGTGGCTTGAGGCCAGATTTTCACTTTATCGTGACAGAGTGGAATAAAGCACCAAATTTGGCACACGTGTCGTCAGAGACACCGAGAACAATATCAGAAGGGGTGCCCCCGATTTCGAGGCCCAGGAGGCAATATGTGGCCCATTAGGGGCCCGGGGCCATTTTGGGCCTATAAATGGCAATTTTTATCCCAACGATTTTCAAAACATCATATATTCGCCATCCTTCGGGGTAAGAGTCTGAAAATTTCCACACTAATAGTGTTGGCAAGGGTCTAGCGAGAAATGCAAAATAATCCAAGATGGCCGCCATAATGACGGTACAGCTACGTCAGAACCAAAATGTGGTCAATTTTTGACGAATTTTCGATCCGAAATTTTGAATTATGTTTTGTTTGTTTTTTTCTTCTTGGTGTTAAGTATACGGTAAATATTAGAAAATATTCATATATAACTGATTCAGATAGCACGGCAGCCTCTGACTGACCTTTGCCAAACTGGTTCAAGTTGGACCAGATCCTTATATATGCAATAAATTCGTCGGGGCTACCATACAACGAAACCCGTGACTGGACAATGCATAGCTACCAAGTGAAATGTGTCGTACTACTATAGCGTTAGACTTCCATTTTTGAATATGTTATTCGATATTACTGCTGCTGAAGATGAAGTGGCGGCGCCAATGCGAAAGCTATGGCCTATTAAAGAGGGTCAATGCCGCCGATTAAAGAGATTCCGTTTTTAACATGAGCTGAGAAATAGGCAGCAAAAACGGTCGCATCCTCTGAAACAGGGCCCCGGCCTCGGATGTGAAATATGTAACCGAAAATATGCACGGATTGCTAGAACTGGACAATATCTAATATTATCAGTATAAACAAATGAACTGGTTTATGGGATATGTTGTGCTTGAAGTAGCGGATAATAATGTGCATGCTTTGTAACCGGCCAGATTGATCGGAGAAAGAGACATCGTTGTATGAAAGAACATTGCTATTGCAGTCTTGTTTTGAACGATCTGTCAGTTCACTAACGCGTAAGAATGCATGAAATGCTACCAAGTTCATTGCTCGTAAAAGAATTACATGGATACGATGTGGGGTATAGCATAAAATATCTTATAGAGGATATCCTTAGTTATGGGCAATCCGGTATCCGGCCGTGTAATTTTGAAAAGCTCGTAAGTAGCTTTTTGGCAAGGAATAACTGCGCAGGATCGTGTACCGCAGCGAAATTGTGCGCATAACTGATAGCGGATACGAATGTATAAGCTATGGAGGGTGCATACTTGTTGAAATGCAAGAATGCTTTGACGGAAACCAACTGTGACGATGAGATGAGGAATATCTTACTGGCACACTGACCAGTGTTATTGAGGAAATCTCTATATACTTGTCATGCGCGCTTGTATACTTTCAATTAAGATTCAGCGAGGGACGGTGTCAGAAGAACAACAGACAGGGTATTGGGTGCGACGAGCGATTGAGTCAAGGGGCTAGAGAGAGCGCTTCCTGAAATTGTAACTGCGAGAGTTTGTCAGAAATAAGATTGTTCCGAAATATGTTTTGATCTGAACAGAATGTCATTTCGAAGGCAGGCAACTACTAACTGACGCACTAATTTCTACCACGGTCATATTATCACAAAGAAAGAGAGGTTATGATTTGCCAGTTTATGGCCCCAAATTTCCACGGCAAGCACTGCTTGACCGTGATATGGGTAAAATGTGCTTGTCATTCTTGGTCTATCCACGAGGATCCGAAAACAGTCGCCAAACCCAAGGTACCAGCAGCGTCGAAATTGGATACCCAATTTGGAGAAAGAAAATTAATTTTCCGTTGAAAGACTCCAGGAATACAAGCCATGTATTAGCATAGGCTCTAGCTTTATTCAAGCAAATGTGATGGTGAGCCTGTGATACAACTTTTGTTAAATTCTACCAGGCAGCTGAGAAATGCCCTGCCGAGCACGACGACTTTACAGGCAAAATTGTGCGAGCCAATGAGAGACTGCAGTTTCACAAGTCTTACCTTTGTGCGGCGCGAGAATTCACCCAGTATGCTTTTTAGTTTATGAATTTTGTCTCCTGGAAATGATGTTTTCATAGTTCTGGAGTCCAGATGAATCCCATGCATAACCATAGTAGTTGATGGGTAGTAGGTCTTAGCATGTTTGATTGAAATGCTCAAATACTCACACAAGTAAGTGAAAGTGTTGAGAGCTATAGAACAGTGGCTGGCGCCATTTGCACCTACGAACATGAAGTCGTCCAGTATGTGGATGACCTCTGATATGCAGAATTTTGTAGCCATAACCGATTGCAGAGAATGATTTGAACTCTTTTATATCTTACAGGATGTAGAGCATCCCATCGAGATACACCGATACATAAATGCGGAAGGCATCATCTAAATAGATTTTTGCCATCAAGCTTTAGTGGCCAAGTTTTGAACTAGTGCAATCGCGATATCTAATGTCTGCGTATTCAACATATCAGGTCCTGTTGAATCGCACCGTTAATAGACAAGGCATATTTTCCAGGGTAAGATAAATTGTGTATCACCCAAAAAGTATTGGGGGGGGATTTGGTTTAATGTCACACTCAATGTTATTTCACTCATATGGTGACAGCCAATTTTAATGATGGAGGAAGCTGGAATACCGGAAGAGAACCACACGCTTAAAACTAAAGTGTTGAAACTTAGTCGTAAAGTGTTGAAATAACCCTTTAAGTGTATCCACAGGGACAACACTTAAAGAGCAGTCCCTGTGGACACACTTAAAGGGTTATTTCAACACTTTACGAGTAAGTTTCAACACTTTAGTTTTAAGCGTGCACCTCCGGCTCTTCGGCAAGTAACTGGCAAACTTTCACACATGAAGGCCTTAGAGAGCTCGGCCATCAAGAGCCCCTAAAAGTAACTCCCTTTGTCGCTGGATTTACACATGCTAATTAACATGTAAGGAGCCGGGAAGAATCCAATTGGCAACATTTGATGTAGTTCACAATCGTGGCATGTACGATAACCTGAAGCTTCATCCTTTGAAACAGATTTGTTTTTAGTACCGATAATCAGCAGTGAGAATAGGGCGCTGGTGGCCATATTGGATATGTATAGAAAAGAAAATAGCCAATAATCTTCATGCGTGCCTAATCGAGTCAATCATAACAGAGCTACATGTACAGAAACCTCTCAATGGATTTATAAATATATATGATATATATATATTAGCATATATACAAACACACATACATGTGTATAGCAATAATACCATTATTAGTGACGCTCTGGCGGCCATGTTGGATATTCAACGGGTAATAAAGTTTCCAATTATCGTTATTATTTTCTTCTTGAGTCAGTCAGGCTCGTAGAAAACCAGTTTCGTGTAAAAAGGCGATTCAAGCTGTCAAATAGTCGCCAACAGGAGGCTACTGTATGTAATATGGCGGCCATATTGGATTTATGCAAATTAAGGGCCTTCCACCTCCTGTAGAAATGGGCACCCCTTCTGAGATCATTCCTTATGCCCAAATGAACCTCTCTGCAAAATATGGTGCTTTATTCCAGTCAGTCACGATCTTGACCTTAAGCCACCGGACTATATCTGGATCGGCATGAAAGACAATGCCAAACGAGAAATTGAGACGAGGTACCTACACGCCAAATTTGGAATGAATCGGTTCAGGTTTTCAAAAGTCATTGTCTGGAAACACTTAACTTAGCTTTCAGGTGGTCCCCCAATCAATATGAAAAACATTCTCAAGGCAGATCTTAGGCAAGGTACCACCACACCAAATTTAGAAAGAATCCTTAAGGTTTTCAAAAGTTATTGTCTCTAGATGCAATTTTAAGTTGGCCCGAGGTGGCACCACCCACAAGCGGATTGGCACGAAAAACAATTCCAAGCAAGATCTATAGACAAGGGACATATTTACCAAATACAAAAACATCGATCTGTGCCTGATAAATTGAAACCTTTTGGGGTTGCAATTATCCCAATATTGCAGACAACACACAAATTTCAGCTTCTGCCAAGATATATTGGAGATATATATGCTCAAACACAATATGTGAGGGTCGGGCGAGGGCTAGTTTGGGAGAGAGGGTGCGGCTCACATGCTCTTCTTGAGGGTAGTGATAGGTATGCTGACATGAAAGCCATGAAACAACCACACTGACAACTGCATGCCATCATCTGTCAATCCGAAAAACCACAAGGTGGAATTCAATTCAATTCAGGAAATTGATCATATGCACAGTGTGCACCCAAACTTTAGGAACTCTGTTGTAATTAACATAGTAAGTTACAGTGTGGACACAAATGGTTCCTGCAGTAGCTTTAGGGTAATTAATATGATGGGAGACACAATTATTTGACCGCAAAATTGAAGGAATTGTTGTCCTTCATTTAAGATGACACGAAATTGAAAAACCAGGGGTTCGGTACTGCGGGAATTTGCCCGCCAGTTATTTCACATTATACTTCTGAAATAAAATATGCTTCATGCAAAATCTTTAGGGTAAATCATGTGATGTGGAATAGAATGAATTCATAGCAAAATTGAAGGAAATGTTGTCCTTCATTTAAGATGACACGAAATTCAAAAACCAGGGGTTCCGTACTGCGGGGATTTCTCCGCCAGTTATTTTATATTATACTTCTGAAAATAAAATATGGTTCATGCAAATGCTTTAGTGTCAATCATATGATGTGGAATAGAAGGACTGGACAGCAAATTTAAGAAAATGGTGTCCTTCATTTAAAGCGACATGAAATTCAAAACTAACAACGAGAAGCGGAACGCAATACCAACCCATGTCTGGTCACAAGGAGTGTATATGCTAAATTTCGAAGGAATCCGACAAAGCTTTTGGAAGTTATCGCCTGTGAAGAATTTGAACAGACATCCACAGACACAAAGAGAGCAAGACCCATTTTAACTGGAACGGACACGAAGAAGCGAAACTCAGTGGCGCCACCTTCAGGCAAATGTTACTGAAATCCAGTACGCAACCGTGTCTTCTCACAAGGAATGCGTATGCGAATTTCGGAAGAATCCAAGAAAGCGTTTGGAAGTTATCGCTTGTAACTGACATCCACGGACACAAAGAAGCAAGATCCATTCTGACCCAGTGGCGCCACCTTCAGGCAGATGTTGCTGAAATGCGACACCGACTGGCGTCTTTTCGCAAGGAATGCGTATGCCGAATTTCGGAAGAATCCAACAAAGCATTAGGAAGTAATCATTCGAACAGACATGCACGGACATCCACGGACATGCACGGAAACATAGAAGCAAGAATCATTTTAAAGTCCCCCGGCCGCAGTGGCGCCACCTTCAGGCAGATGTTGCTGAAATGCGATACCGACTGGTGTCTTGTCGCAAGGAATGCGTATGCCGAATTTCGGAAGAATCCAACAAAGCGTTAGGAAGTAATCATTCGAGCAGACATGCACAGACATCAACGGACATGCACGGACACATTGAAGCAAGAACCATTTTAAAGTCCCCAGGCTGCGTTGCGGCGGGGGACAACAATAAATAGCTGTCCGACATGCCTGATTAAAATTTGACCTTCTCTTACCCTACTCATTCTCATGGCATCAGATTGTATGCCCTCTGATTCGATCTAATAAAAATTAAATCTTATCTACTCTCCCACTTGGTTATGCCACATGTAGGATCTAACCGGCTTGCAGTAACATGAGTATCAACCAATCCAGAAAACAATACATAGTTCTTTGAAGGGAACATAATGTTAGGGGCAATATGTCGTGTCTCCTGGAGCGAACAGCTTCGTCAGGCGAGCCAAGCGGTAGGCCACCACGCCTGACCGAGATTGTTACCTCTGCAGGTGTTGTGTTAGCGTGCGTCAGCTAATCAACAATTGTCTAGCTCTTATCATTGCTTATCCAGGCGCGAGGTGTACTCCACAAAGACAGTATTATAGTGTTTTGTTTGTGCATGACGTACGGTATATCTTATGCTATGACAATTTCCTTCAAATTCAATACATTGTACAGATATCAAGTCCGGTAGACGTAGAATATAACTTGTTTGGGTGGCATGAGGCTTGAAATTAGTCAGCAAATAAAGACGTTCTTATTGACAAGCATTTCTTGCATAAATTATTAACCGGCCACGTGCACGTCCCGTTACAAATACCCACAAATTAGTTACAAAGAAGACAATGAAATTCAAACCCATTTTCCATAGTATTGTAAATAAAAATTCTAAATGGAAAATTTAGTGTTTACAGTATTGGAAATATATTAAGTTCAAATGTAATGGCTAAACTGCAGATTTGTATCACATACCTATGGAATAGTTCAAATTGAACAATTGAATTGCGATGATAACATTGTGCATTTGAATTACTTTAACGTGTAATAATCGTAATTTTGGATGTGGTGGTTAAATGCAATTCTTCGCCAGATATCTATCAAATGATAGCAAATAAATCCATCAAAACAAACAAACAAAAAATATATATATACATTTACAGTATTGTAAATGAACTGTAATGTGTAAAATGATTTCATACGTAGCTACCATCATAGCAAATAAAACTGTAATATTCACCATACGTTCACACGTGTATGTGGAAGAGGTAGATATAAATATTCCTTTTGAAATGATTTAATATGTACCTAATGGCGTAGCAAATAAAATGGTATTATACCCCATACATTTAAACATGGGGTAGATGTAAATATAAATATTGTTTTGAAATGATTTAATATGTACCTACCATTATAGCAAATAAAATTGTAATATACACCATTCCTTTGCGCATCTGTGAGATAAATGTAAATATAAGTATTCTTTTTCAAATGATTTCATATATAGCTACCAGCTTAGCAAATAAAATGGATTTATACACCAACATTTACACATCTAGAGGATAGTTATAAATATAAACATTTTATTTGTATTGTTTTGAGATATAGATGCCATAGTTCGAAATTTACGGTTAAGTTTCATCTAATTTGCCATATATATCACGCAATGGTCAATATAACTGCAACAATTCACATATATTTATTACAGGTTTGAAAGTGGCTAAATATAACTGATAGATTTGCATTCGCACTACAGGAAATTGTACATTTAACATGTATGTTAAATGTATAGTGCAGGAATGTGAGAGTCCGAAATTTGCATTCATTTATAATACATTTCCGATATGGTGTAATTAGATATTTATAATAGTTTAACTGTACAGTGCAGCTTGGAGAGTCCCTAATTTCAGCCATATGACATAACCATGTGGAATGTTTGGGGTGTACATTAATTTGATTGGTTGCAAATGGGGGATGATACCCTGGTGAATGGTCGCATTCACAGACATTTGACTAGTAGGTTGAGGAAAATTAAATGATTGCGTTCGCTTAACCTTTGAATACCATAGTGAGCACATTGCGTATGTTATAGTTTAGTTATATTTAACCCGTGTGATGAAGGATTTTATATAGTCGGATTTAAAATAAACTCCAGTCAGTTCGTATATAAGCAAACAAAAATATTTGCCATAGCTTCGCCATACAGTGGGCAGGTCATTGACATATGTATGTAACAACTTGTGATACATACTTGTACATACGAGTCTTCCATATACGTGTAATGTACGGTGAAATCAATGGTTTTTATCTACATTTCACTGGGATTATTAAATCTGTATATTTCTGAAACATTTCCTATATAGATGACGAGTTGGTGAAATTGAACATAAAACGTATGAACTTGCTAGGTTTCATGTAATGGCATTTTCTTATTTCATTATATTTGCAACGTGCTCTACATAAATGTTAAATATGACAATTTGCATATGTTACACATGGTTATGATAAATGGATGTTTGATAATATTTCCTTGACTATAGAAACTTGTGCAAATTGCAGGATTTGAAACCAAAGAAAGGTGCTCGCACATGCGGATAATTACACGTTTAAAAGCATATGCAAATCTATTTTGCATGTAATTTTCTAGGATGGTCATTCGATTCTTGTCGGTTTCATGAACGTATATCAATGTAAACACAGTGAAACACATGCATCTCTAAATGTTTATTCATCATATTTGTGGCATTTTATTGTATATAGGCCAGGGGTGGAGCAGTTGGTATTTATTTTATTTTTATTTCAACATTTTTTGTCGAGGTGCAAAATTGGATAACCGATATATAGCCACACGTCTGGTTCCTTCATGTCATGATGACCCAGCTTCGTAGGCGGGAACTACCGGTATGTTTACCTTCCTGCAAACTTCCATCCGCCGTTGAAAGCCCAGGTCTACGGAAACCGGATCTACAATAGTCGCTCCCGATCTTGGCGATGGAGAGCGTACTTCCAGATCTAGTTTTAATCATAATTGTAAAATCCATCAACTACACAGAAGAAATCTATCCATCTCCGTCCTCCCCATGCATCCAGTCGCTTAGAGACTTGTGTCTCATTAAAGCAGGAAACGAAGTGTGGCGGGTGATTCTTATCGGCACTTCTATTAGATGAATGATAATTCCTCCATACTATGATATCGTCACGCCCTGTGAAGTTTGGCGGGTGATTCTTCTCGGCACTTCTATTAGAAGAATGATAATTCCTCCATACCATGATCACGTCACGTCCTGTCGCTCAAATCCACTCGGGAAACGAAGTGCTGTAACCCAAATGCCACCTTGGTAGGTAGCCAGTAATGTAACGGTTGCGCTGCAGGGCCCGGCTATAAATGATAGAGGCGTGGACCTCAGCGAAGACAAGCACAAGTGTTCCGCAGCCATCAGGCGACTTCTCCGATTTGTGCTTCTTCCGACGAACATTTTCCATTCTAAAAGTCGACTGTTTTAGTTCATCGTGCCAGAATTCTGCATGTTGATGCGTCCAGATTTCGTCAAACATATGCATATAAAAAAATCCACCAAAAGACTTCAGATCGTCTCGTATCATGTAAATAGGCGTCAAACAGGACGATCTCATTTCTATTTTCGATATATTTTTACATACTCAGTGACTCAGTGAGAGCGAATGTGGATTTTGTTTCATATTCAAATTTTAGTTGACAGATAAATAAACCCATGTAGTGATATTCAGCACTATTGATATGAAAATTTACAGTTTTAAAGCCGGAAAATCTATCGAAAATGAAACACAATATGCCTTGCTTTCGGCAGGTCTTGAATCCAACCTCCGAACAGCCTGGTCTCCCATTATGCTAGGGCCTTAGATTAAATTGTATGGGAAATGAAGAGAATCGGAGCGCACACACTTCGGTTGATCCTCCATGCCCCCAGTTCCCAAAACTGGAAGCTAGGTCTCGCCCAATGAAATACTATACCAAATCTGAAATATGATTTGCTACTGTTTTCGTCCGAATAAAAACATGGACTGGTTGATAATAACTTTCTGGCCTCTACTCTCGCAGTGTTTGAGTCCGAAGAAAAACATTGATCCTGGTCGACAATGACGGTCGACAATAAATTTCTTACCCTCATTCTCACAGTGTTAATAAATTTCCCGCCACTTCTCTCGCAGTGTTCGAATAAATTTTCCGCCATTGCTCTCGCATTGTTTGAGTCCGAGGAGAAAACCTTGGTTCTGGTCGACAATGACGGTCGACAATAAATTTCTTGCCCCTTCTCTCGCAGTGTTTGAATAAATTTCCCGCCACTACTCTCGCAGTGTTTGAGTCCGAGCAGAAAACCTTGGTTCTGATTGACAATGACGGTCGACAATAAATTTCTTGTCCTACTCTCGCAGTGTTTGAGTCCGAGCAGAAAACATTGGTCGTGGATGACAATGACGGTCGACAATAAATTTCCCGCCTTTACTCTCGCAGTGTTTAAGTCCAAGCAGAAAACCTTGGTTCTGATTGACAATGACGGTCGACAATAAATTTCCCGCCACTTCTGTTGCAGTGTTTGAATAAATTTCCCGCCACTACTCTCGCAGTGTTTGAGTCCGAGCAGAAAACCTTGGTTCTGATTGACAATGACGGTCGACAATAAATTTCTTGCCCTACTCTCGCAGTGTTTGAGTCCGAGCAGAAAACATTGGTCCTGGTTGACAATGACGGTCGACAATAAATTTTCCGCCACTTCTGTTGCAGTGTTTGAATACATTTTCCGCCACTACTCTCGCAGTGTTTGAGTCCGAATAAAAACCTTGGTCCTGGTTGACAATGACGGTCGACAGAAAAAATTCCGCCACTACTCTCGCAGTACATAAGTCCGAAGAAAAACATTGGTCCTGGTCGACAATGACGGTCGACAATAAATGTCTTGCTCCTACTCTCGCAATGTTTAAAAAAAATTCCCGCCACTACTCTCGCAGTGTTTGAGGCCGAAGGAAAACACTTGTTCTGGCCAACAATGTAGGTCACAAATAAATTACCCGCCACTAATCTCAGTGCTCTAGTCTGAAGAAAAACCTTGGTTCTGGTCGACAATGACGGTCGACAATAAATTTCCCGCCCCTCGTAACTCTCGTAGTGTCTGAATAAATTTACCGAAGGAAAACATTAGTCCTGGTCGACAATGACGGTCGACAATAAACTTCCCGCCACCTCTATCAGTGTTTGAATACATTTCCCGCCATTACTCTCACAGTGTTTGAGTCCGAAGAAAAACATTGGTCCTGGTCGACAATGACGGTAGACAATAAATTTCTGGCTCTTATGTTCGCAGTGTTTGATTCCGAAGGAAAACATTGGTCCTGGTCGACAATGACGGTCGACAATAAATCTCTTGCCCTTACTCTTGCAGTGTTTATTTGTAAGGAAAGCCTTGGTCCTGGATGACAATGACGGTCGACAATAAATTTCCCGCCACTCCTCATTCAGGCTTTAAAAAAATTTCCCGCCACTACTCTCGCAGTGTTTGAGACCGAAGGAAACACTGGTCTTGGCAAACAATGTAGGTCACAAATAAATTACCCGCCACTACTCTCAGTGCTCTAGTCTGAAGAAACTCGCAGTGTTGGAGTCCGAAGGAAAAGATTAGTCCTGGTCGACAATGACGGTCGACAATAAATTTCCCTCCACCACTCAATAACAGTGTTTGAATAAATTTCCCGCCATTACTCTCACAGTGTTGGAGTCCGAAGAAAAACATTGGTCCTGGTTGACAATGACGGACGACAGTAAATTTTTGGCTCTTACGTTCGCAGTGTTGGAGTCCAAAGGTTAACATTGATCCTGGTCGACAATGGCGGAAGACAATACATTTCTTGCCCTTACTCTTTCAGTGTTTTAGTCGGAAGGAAAACCTTGGTCCTGGATGACAATGACGGTCGACATTAAATTTCCCGCCACTTCTCACGAAGGGTTTAAAAAAAAATCCCGTCACTACTCTTGCATTGTTTGAGACCGAAGGAAAACACTGATCCTGGCCAACAATGTAGGTCACAAATAAATTACCCACCATTACTCTCCGTGTTCTAGTCCGAAGGGAAACATTAGTCCTGGTCGACAATGGCGCTCTAGCTCTTACTATTGCAGTGTTTAGTCGGAAGGAAAACCTTGATCCTGGATGACAATGACGGTCGACAATAAATTTCCCGACAATATTCTCGCAGGGTTTAAAAGGAAATGTTCGAGACCGAAGGAAAACACTGTTCCTGGCCAACAATGTAGGTCGCAAATAAATTTCCCACACTACTCTCGCAGTGTTCGAGTCCGAAGGAAAACAGTCGACAATGACGGTCAACAATAAATTTCCTCATGCAGTGTTTTGGTCCGAAGGAAAACCTAGGTCCTGGTCGAAAATGAATTTCTTGCACCTACTCATTTCCTGCTCTTACTCCCACAGTTATTTTTTATTCCCCACCAATATTTTCGCAGTGTTTGACTCCGAACGAAAATATTGGTCCTGGTCGAGAATGACGGTTGACAATAAATTTCTCACCCCTACTCATTTGCTGCTCTTACACCCGCAGTGTTTCAGTCCGAAAAAAACCCCAAAACATTGGTCCTGGTCGACAATGGTGGTCGACAATAAATTTCCCGCGACTACTCAATGTTTGAGTCCGAAGGAAAACATGTTTCTGGTCGACAATGATGGTCGACAATAATTTTCTGGCTGTAAATTATCCCCAAAAGCAAGACCAGTTGTGCAGCAACAAATAACTTGTTTCTCCAGGGCTTAAACTGGGTTACAAGTGTCTTCAATAAAACTGTCTTTCCGGTCCCAGCTTGCCCCAAGATAGAGACATGGCCTGAAATTATCGTCGAAAATATGTCCTCTTCCTGGGTCCTCGTGGAAGCTTTCATTGTTGTTGGTGTCCATTTCGCGCTGTTTGGCGTCACGTGTTCAGTTGTTTTGCTCGCTATTTTTAGCCCTATACCAGTCTGGAATTTCATTGGTCGACTCTCCCATCCTGGCATTCGCGACTGCTCGGCTTATTCCGTGAAGTCATAATACCTCGCGCATTAATGGTGTAAGGATTTTACAGCTCTCAGCTGTAAACCGTGGGTCCTCGTGGAAGCACGTGAGGCACATCACATGCACATCACATGTGTTTCTCCTCACATAGTCCTCGTATTTCTCTCGGGAGATAAAATATATATCCAAATCAAATGGACATTCCCTTGATTCTACCCGGGAAGAATCTCTTCTAATTTGAGGTGTTTCTCTCGATTTTTCCTCTTGAGCTAATCTCCATCAGTGTCCATGGTATTACGGAAGTGATACAGCTGACATGCGCTGTTTGGAGTTTCCATGTGATGTTATTCTGCCAATATGGATTCCTAGCAGTGCGGAACGAGGTTCTAATGTCCGACATTGTCCGAGATCGTGTCGAGTGCCGTCCTGGGTGACTGGAGTTGTAAAACAACAGGTTCGCAGAGAATGCGGAGAGCATCGGTTGTATGTCAGGGGCAGATAATCCAGTGGGCGAGAGATGACTTTTGAGGATAATTTTGACCAATCGTCGGTGATCATATTGTATAGCCTGGCATATAAAATTCTGGAATAAGTGTTTTTGGCTGGAGAGCTGACCGGAGAGAATGAATTTCTCTCCTCAATGTAAGATTTAGATATTTAAAGCAACGATCTTCCAAAGCTTGGTCCATGCACTAATGGGAAATAATAACGACTGTGTTGAGTGGTTCTATTCCCAACTTCTCTTTTGTTCTATGTCATAGAGGACAGGGTATGGTTGATAATTAAAAACTGTAGTAACTCGGCTTGACATAATATGGGGATAACTTTAATTGAGTCAAAGATGAAAAAGAAATACACTAAGAAAAAATATTTACAAAAAAATCGATTTAAAAAAAATATATATATAGATATTTATTAATTTTCATAATTTATTGAAAACAATTATTTGTAGACAAAGATCATGATCCAATATCCCACGGCACAGGCCAGGCAACTGTGGCTCGGGCAAGGAAGATTTATGCAAAAATTGGACAACGGCTTACCATTAATTGAGTTGTAGTCGCATAGAATTACGTTCATGATCATAATATTTATTTCCAATGAACATGCCATGCTTGTTCTTAAACCGGACACAAATTCTAATACAATCTGTAACCATCTGGGTCATTGATACGCGGGAAGACTGATGGATGGCAATGACAACAAAAAAAGAAGTGCACGCAAATGATTCTAATAGTTCCATACTGTCCGCTTCAGCCAACATTCTCCACAGCTGATGTATTTTTTCCGCTTGCTGAAACGTTATCAAGCTCTCTCACTGCAACTCCAGATAGTGGAGAATTTGTCCGCTCTATTTTTCGTTGGCCGCTGTCAGAAAAATTGTTTTTTGAAAAGTTACACGGCGAAGACGAAACAATCGTCTCCTTCTTCTGCGGCCATGAAACTGTCTACATCCGCAGAGAAGAATGAACAATATGACAGCAGCAAACGCTGCAGAGTATTTTTGGAAAGCTGGAAAGCAGAATTTCCATGAGCACAGGAAATTGAAGTCAAACGTGATGGCCAACAACAACAACAAATGAACATTGTTTGTAATTGTGTATGAAGAGATGTTCATATACACACCCACTTTCTCGGGATGTTCTGATCCTACAGCTTCCTGAGTATAGGAGTTATTATAACATCACTATATGTACTAACATGTACCTCAGAGCAGTTGTTTCGGATAATTTCTGGAATAAATCTTATGCATATCTCCCAGGATACAGCAAGGTGAAGCAGAATTGAAGACCCATGCATTTATTTATGGCTGCAGTTCCTATAGAAAACAGAAAATATAGTCTGGACAATAGACCAGGTCAGAGCAAAGGACTAACTGGGAAAAATATCCCAATTAGGATATTAAATCCAAGTTAGGATATTGAATTGGGATATTTTGACCGATTTTCATACTGAACGGCAATGGCGAATATCGGCATCTAAACTGGGTCCTGCTAAACACAGCCCGGGATCGCCCCGAACCGCCCGGGACCGTCCGGGGCCGTCCGGAAATCGACCAGCACCACACGGGTTCGAAGGTTCAACTTGACATTCTGTATTATTTTCTTCTGTGGATCATTCCACGTGTAACACTTAACAATGTGGCTTCCCATTTTTTTTAAATTCATAGTCGGAAAATGAAAAGCTCGACATCGCTCCCGTATTCCCGCATTCCAACTCACAAAATTTTGAGTAAAAAGATGGAAAGCTCTACATTGCTCCCGTATTCCAGCTTTATGTAATTTGAAAGTAAGATGGAAAGCTGAAACTGGACACTTTTCTGTTGATATATAGAATTTAAATTTCGCGAAGTTCAGCGCTTAGCTTTTTCACCAAATTTATATATTTGGTTTATAATATTCGATATTTATCAATAAATTAAATCAGAAAATGACAACATGAATTTCACGGTTACGGCATCATGATCTGGTTTTAATCTTCAGAGCACCCGTTAGTGAAAATATGTAGTCGAGATTTCTATTGCTTAGAATTGAGGTATATTACAGCGTGTTCATCATGTTTATAATTTATTTCGGCTAAGAATTCAGCCGTAACGCGGTCTCTTTTGCGGGTAAGCGTAGTTTTCCGTGGAATTCATAACAAACGTAACACGTTAGTCGTATAATGACAATACGACCTTCAAACCGGGGATAGCGCTGAATCTTAACAGTCTGTATGACATTGGTGGCCCCGGGCGGTAAGATTATGTCCCGGGCGGTCCCGGGCTGTCCCCGGGCGGTTCCGGTCGGTCCCGGGCAGTGTTTAGCATGACCGTCTAAACTATAAAAACAAGATAGAATTTACTTCATACAACTGCCAATGCGACTGTATAATTTTGCTGACTTTTTCTTGCCCACATTATTTTCTCTAATATTTAAATTATGTGCATTTATTTTTTCATCTTGTTGCTGCAGTATACTTCCCATCACTCACCACCGTTATATGTCTTTATACGAACAGAACAACTAGCAAAATTTGCCAGCTTGAAAATATGGAAGTATAAAAAAAATATCCAAATTGGGATATTTCATCCCAATTGGGATATCTATCCCAGTTAGTCCTTTTCCCTGATCTGTTGACAGTTCGAGTACCAAAATGATTTTGTGTTCCAAGGACAAACAACAGTACAAAACATTTAAACTTAAGGTGAACAACTTTATTATGTTTTTCATTTTTCATCTTTTAATCCAGGCTACCCACAAGGAATAAAATAGCTGATAATGTATCAAATTAAGAAGGAACAATCTAATAAAATTGTCCAGAGATTTATTATTTTATATTTATGAGCATTTCGACCGACACCTGAAACTTCAGGGCAAGTTAATCTCATTCAGGGCAACCAGACTGTCATTTTTACTTGCCCTGATGGGCAACCACCTAAGAAAGTTAAGTTACACCACTGCAACTGGACATCTGTCAAAATGTATTCAGGTCTATTCATATAACAGCATAACCACTGAGCTTTATCATGTTCGAGAGTATAGCTGTAGGAGTAGCAGAGGGACATCATTATGGGGGACTTCAATATTATGGTGGTGGAGGAGGGGGGTTAGACTGGGGTTGGACAGACCTGTAGGGGTGGCTCGCTCGCTCCCTCCCTCAGATGGGGGTACCTGGAAAATTTGGGAATTTTAGATGTGATTAATGCACTTTGGCACTTCTGAGAAGCTTGAAAGCAGTAAAATATTTCACAATAAAAATTTTATTCAAGCCAGGTCACGAGAGCTAAACAAAATGTCAATCATGCAGTGTTCCCCTCAGAAATAATTCTCGACGTCGATAATATTTGTCAATTATACCCACCCTATTTCCACCAACGATGTGAAAGGTCAATAGTTAGGAGTTCTGAACAGGTTGATGTGGGGACAAGGGACTATACTCATTGAAAATTTGAGAATATTTCAAATTTCAGATGGTTCTCTCCACTATCAGACACCAAAATGCACTCTTGTTCCTCCAGAGGCACACAAATACAGTCCTTCTGGCTGGAATACCGCACTGAGTCTGTATTTCATGCAATATTCAGGCCTCCCACTGGGGTTTTCCAAATAAGGACATTTTCAAACAAAAAGTAGAACAAAATTTTTTGAAATATACACAATTGTTACATGAACATGTTCATCTTCGCATATCCAAGTCAAACACTACACGTGTTGCCTTGGCTACATATTGTCTGATCAGAATACAGATTTGGTGATATATAGCTCTATATATTCAGTGGTCCATATCAGGGGAAGTGCAATGTATGACGGCTTTAACATTTAAATATGGTTGGCTATTTGAAAGAAATTAAAGTGATTGTAAATCCATCAAATGAAAGACCATGGCGAAGTGTCAGAAAGTATTTATTGTAATTTTTTACGATTTTATTACACAGAGTAAACTGCAAATAAAGCATGGTGATCTGTTGCAATCATTGTCTAGGTCCAGTGATGGCACACTGCCTTAATAAATATATTTCAAACTTTGTATACACTTTCCAATGCTTAATTCAAGCTTAATGTGTGTATACATGTACTTTGAGACTCACTGTTCCAATGTGCATGTTTCACCAAATCACAGGTAGACATAAAAGAAAATCATCGCTACATGGTGTTGGCAAGCTCCTATCTTGATTGGCTATATTCCTACGAAGTAGGCTACCATCTGCAAATTGTTCGGTAGTCAGTGAGTGAGTGAGTCCATCCGAATCCTTTCATCGGCAAAATAAGGAGAACCGTTGACATTAGAACCTTGATTTTTGGCATGAACATGCATTAGGGCATTATTACCAGCAAGTTCTGAGCTGACTGAATTCTGATGAAAATTTGATTTATAATTATTTTATTATTATTTAATGATGGCTCAGCGAGTGCTCTGTCATGCCAATCGGGAACCCTTGGCTGTATGCTTCACTGTGGTTTTTGAATGTTCCCTGATACGGCATATCACGTTGGACACAACGGTTCTCGTAAAATCACGAGAGCCCGGTCAAAACTTGGATGGGTGACCTCGTGCTGTACTGCTGGGCTGATAAGTGTCCAGGGTAATAGGAACTGTGGGCGATAATAGTTGCTACGCTAATGACTCACCAGCGGTGACGTCTGGGAAAGTTAATAGTACCCACTGTCAATTAGAGACTGCTATACAAATTCTCTCACGGTACCACATAGGGCCCCCAAGTCATCTCTGGAGTATACACTTAAATCATATCAAACCCTACTTAGTCACACTGCCATGTTTTAAATGAAATAAATAAAGATAAATGCAAATATTTCTAATTCATACGAAGTAGGCTCTCATTTGCAAATTGTCCGGTAATAAGTGAGTGAATGAGTGAGTCCATCCGAATCCTTTCATCGGCAAAATAAGGAGAACTGTTGACATTAGAACCATGATGCTTGGCATGAAGGTGCATTAGGGGACTGTTACCAGCAAGTTCTGAGCTAACCTACTTTTGATGAAAATTTCTGGTGATTTTAATCCGGTGAATCCGACTTGGGCAGTGCTCATCTTAATATGGGCAGGATTTCAACTTGGGGGCGGGGGATTTCCTAGAGTTCAGTTCCAGAGTCCTGCTGCCTACCCTACTTCGTAGGTCCTGTGACGTTAGTCACACTGCCATGTGACATCACGTGCGTTTCCCGGTTTGAGCAATTTACTCTTTCATCAGGTCAAGATGAATGATGAGACATTAGTGTACATGTACATGTAGTTTTAGCTTGAAAGGTGAAGATCATGGAACCCCATATTTGTTTTTATGCTAAAATGTTGTAAGAGGTTATATTATTTCATTATGATTAGAGGATGTACCTGTGCTATATATGATATGAAACATTAAATTTTTGTTCAAATTTTGAGGGTTTCGTCTTAGTAATTTGTCACTGATAATGTACATACATGTACACCTGTACTTGGAAAGTTTGCTGAACCGGTCAGCTTTCATTGGATGAGTTTGACACAAGTTTGATGTGATTCGAGAATGTGTATGCGCTATTTAAGAAATATGACATGAAATATGAATTTTTGTCCAAATTATCGCAGTTTAGACTTTGTACATTTCCATTGATAAGGTTTATGTTACGCAAAAAATTGCATGTATCATGGAAAATTCGCGCTACATATGTTTTCAATAATGCTGCAGCTTCAGCCGGAGACCCTGCAAGGCGAGATATTGGGTTTCTCAGAATGCTTGTTTTATATTGCATATTAGTACTGATGGATACTTTGAATATCAAATCCTGAGAGGAAATATCGGAAGATACCATCTTCAGCCTTCGACACTTCTGGCTAAACCAATCCAGACCTCCAAAGCAAACTGTAATCGACAGGAGAGGGATGTCCATGGTGAAGTGGTGTGCATGTGCATGACACGAACACAGCACAGTCAATTTGAAATGATCAAGCCCGTCAACCAAATTGTGCCGCCAAATCAGTGAGCGTAGGCATGCATGTATGTCTAAACTAAAAACACTACCACACAGATCATTGTTTCAGAGCCTGGAGAATACATATTCCTTCTCAGGATTTGATCCTCAGAGTAACCGGTGGATGGATGTACTTGGGCATGTACAGCATCTATATTCCCCCCAAAGAAAACAAACAAAGAATTCAAAGGAATTAACAATTTTTGAAACATGTATACTGTAGATCAATTACATAGCACATGTACATGTAAAATGATGCCATGAAGAGGTGAACATTTTATGGAGATAAAATAACTAGACGGATTTTTACCCCTCAGCCATTTTGACCTTGGGGTATTGTCGTCGCCATGTACGTCCGTCCATCCATTACCGCATTCTAGGCAAAACCGCTTGAGACACAACCACCAAATTGTGAACACTGCCTATTGAAAGTGGCTCCCCTCTGCCCATATTTTAGAGAGATATTAACAGATATATTAATTTCTCTGTCCTATATCCTTGAATGTAACCAGCTATATCTGTAGAACTGTGTTCGATATAGCTACTATATTTTGAAAACTTATTTATATTGTTGTATTCTAGAAGCCAACAAAAACTTACTCGCCTTGGCTCTTATTTTACAGAGTTATGCCTCTTTTCGGGTGCAGTTATCTCTGATTTTGTGATATATAAGCTTGAATGTAACCAGTTATATATAATTAACAGTGTTTGGTACGGCTACCAGATTATGAGGAAACTTTTTTATCCAGTTGTAGTCTAGATGCCTACAAAAAGTCTTGGCCCATATTTTATGGATTTATGCCCCTTTCGGATGTAAATATCTCCGATTTTGTGATGTGTAGTTGTAACCAGTTATACATGTATCTGAAGAACTGTGCTCAATACAGCTACCAAATTTTTGGGAACTTATTTATCTACTTGTATTCTGAAAGCCTACAAAAAATTGTGACCCTTTTTGTGTATTAATCTAGATATGATTAAGTTGCTGTTTATATATCTGCAGAATTGATGATATTTTCTGAAAAGGACAATTCTGGATGATTAGTATAGCCATAATATGTTGCACATTCTCGGCATATTACTCAATTGCTTGGGGGAAGCCTAGGGGTTTTGTGAGTCTCACCCTCATGTTGAAATCTGAACCAGTGGTTTCTGCCACAGCTTGCTGACAATCACTATAAAGTGTTGCTGCTACAATTAGATGACAGGACAGTAGAATGTGTCCCATGTACAGTACTACACATACTGACTTATCCAATATGGAATGAGCCTTGTGAATTAAGTCAGGCTAAATCTGTAAAGCACTGATTACGAATGGCTGAAAGGGTGAAGGACATATGTAAGAAAAAATATTACAGAAAAATCCTCCTCTCCGCTACACCCATCTTCACTTTATCCAGCCAATTTCTACGTTCCCACTTCGAACCTGCCTTGATTTATCTGACCCCTTCAGCGTTCAAAATCCGAGGTGTAAATTTCACCAGTTAACGACAGAAGAACCAATCAGAACGTACACATCCATTGTGAGTGAAGTCACATAGAGTGACATCATCCTCTATTAGCAGCGTCCTTCCTCCTAATATGGTGCCCACTAATTAGGTCAGCCAATCAATAACGCTCTTGTGCGACCCATTTCGAATTTCAAATGTTTTCGAGGCCAGTGACGTCTCGTGTCTATTTATAAGTTATTTGAACATTGAAGGAGTCCTGATATATCAAGGGAAGTTCGAAGTGGGAACGTAGAAATTGGCTGGATAAAATGAAGATGCGCTACACCACACTACTCTCAATACCGACGGTCACGGATACGTAAAGGGGAACAACTTTGCTGACATACCGGTAGAGGGCGGAGTGCAGAGGGGGTCAGATTTATCCTGCAGCCATACGATAGCTTGCGACGCTACGAATATATACATTTTGATACATTTGTATTATGACGTTCTCTTGTGACGTTTGTTATTTGGACCGCCAACAATGGTATCGCGAGTGGCGTCATCACAATATGGATTGTTGCAACGTCATAGCGAATGATCGACGTCACAGAAGAACATACCAGATTCTTCAATTCATTTGGACTAGAAATACATATCTTACATCATACAGTGTGTCTGTCAATATGTTAGGATAGTCACTCTGCAGTACATCTGTTTTAATTTCATTTTGACCGCCCATTTATCGAACTGGAAACCGTTTTGCGTCAATTTCCTTTGATCCACCATGTTAACAATCTTCGATCTGACCCCCAAGCAGTCACGCCCTCTGCCGTGACGTTGGTAAAGTTGCTTCCCTTTGTACATCCGTGACCGTCGGTATTAATTCTGATCAAGGACAAATAATCTGATCATGCCATTCAGCTGGTTTCATGGAACAATATCCACTGCCTAGTTTTACCAATTTGATCAACCTAGTCTGATATTAATGGATGCAATGAGAATTAAGAATAATGAATTTTAGCTCTCTGTGTATCAGTTACATGTAATTGCGTTCACTCACTAACTCCATAATATTTCTTGGTTAAACAAATGTTGAGCATTAAAAAAACTTAGGAATGCAAATACAATAGCTTTAAAACTTTTTTTGAAACTGTCATTGAAATAGAGTTATTATTCAAAAGTCCAATATGTATGAATTTTTAGGGAGCCAGAACTACAGTACATGTATCAAGTAATATCAAGACCAAGGTTTTCTGCTCGGACTCGAAACTGTGAGAGTAGGGACAAAAAATATATTGTCGACCATCATTGTCGACCAGGATCAATGTTTTCCTTCGGACTCAAACAATGCGAGAGCAACGACGGAAAATTTATTCGAACACTGCGAGAGAAGTGGTGGGAAATTTATTAACACTGCGAGAATGAGGGCAAGAAATTTATTGTCGACCGTCATTGTCGACCAGGACCAAGGTTTTTCTTCGGACTCAACACTGCGAGAGTAGTGGCGGGAAGCTTATTCAAACACAGCAAGAGAAGTGGCGGGAAATTTATTGTCGACCGTCATTGTCAACCAGGACGAATGTTTTCTGCACGGACTCAAACACTGCGAGAGAAGTGGCGGGAAATTTATTGTCGACCGTCGTTGTCAACCAGGAACAAGGTTTTTCTTCGGACTCAAACAATGCGAGAGCAACGACGGAAAATTTATTCGAACACTGCGAGAGAAGTGGTGGGAAATTTATTAACACTGCGAGAATGAGGGCAAGAAATTTATTGTCGACCGTCATTGTCGACCAGGACCAAGGTTTTTCTTCGGACTCAACACTGCGAGAGTAGTGGCGGGAAGCTTATTCAAACACAGCAAGAGAAGTGGCGGGAAATTTATTGTCGACCGTCATTGTCAACCAGGACGAATGTTTTCTGCACGGACTCAAACACTGCGAGAGTAGGGCAAGAAATTTATTGTCGACCGTCATTGTCAATCAGAACCAAGGTTTTCTGCTCGGACTTCAACACTGCGAGAGCAAGGGAGGGAAATTTATTGTCGACCGTCATTGTCATCTACGACCAAAGTTTTCTGCTCGGACTCATTCACTGCGAGAGAAGGGGCAAGAAATTTATTGTCGACCGTCATTGTCGACCAGGACCAAGGTTTTCTCCTCGGACTCAAACACTGCAATGGCGGAAAATTTATTCGAACACTGCGAGAATGAGGGCAAGAAATTTATTGTCGACCATCATTGTCGCCCAGGACCAAGGTTTTCTTCTCGGACTCAAACACTGCGAGAGTAAGGGCGGAAAATTTATTGTCGACCGTCATTGTCAATCAGGACCAATGTTTTATTTCGGACTTATGTACTGCACGAGTAGGGGCAAGAACAAGTTTTCCTTCGGACTAAAACACTGCGAGAGTTGGGACAAGAAATTTATCGTCGACCGTCATTGTCAATCAGAACCAAGGTTTTCTGCTCGCACTCAAACACTGCGAGAGTAGTGGCGGGAAATTTATTCAAACACTGCTACATAAGTGGCGGAAAATTTATTGTCGACCGTCATTGTCAACCAGGGCCAATGTTTTCTGCTCGGACTCGAACACTGCGAGAGAAGGGGCAAGAAATGTATTGTCGACCGTCATTGTCGACCAGGATCAATGTTTTCCTTCGGACTCGAACACTGCGAGAATAGTGGCGGGAAATTTATTCGAACTCCGTGAGAGTAGGGTCAAGAAATTTATTGTCGACCGTCATTGTCAACCAGGAACAAGGTTTTTCTTCGGACTCAAACAATGCGAGAGCAATGATGGAAAATTTATTCGAACACTGCGAGAGAAGTGGCGGGAAATTTATTAACACTGCGAGAATGAGGGCAAGAAATTTATTGTCGACCGTCATTGTCGACCAGGACCAAGGTTTTTCTTCGGACTCAACACTGCGAGAATAGTATCGGGAAATTTATTCAAACTCCGTGAGAGTAGGGTCAAGAAATTTATTGTCGACCGTCATTGTCGACCAAGGTTTTCTTCTCGGACTTAAACACTGCGAGAATAAGGGCGGAAAATTTATTCAAACACTGCGAGAGAAGTGGCGGGAAATTTATTGTCCACCGGCATTGTCAACCAGGAACAAGGTTTTTCTTCGGACTCGAACAATGCAAGAGCAATGATGGAAAATTTATTCGAACACTGCGAGAGAAGTGGCGGGAAATTTATTAACACTGCGAGAATGAGGGCAAGAAATTTATTGTCGACCGTCATTGTCGACCAGGACCAAGGTTTTCTTCTCGGACTCAAACACTGCGAGAGTAAGGGCGGGAAATTTATTGTCAACGTCATTGTCAATCAGGAACAATGTTTTATTTCGGACTTATGTACTGCACGAGTAGGGGCAAGAACAAGTTTTCCTTCGGACTAAAACACTGAGAGTGTGGGCAAGAAATTTATCGTCGACTGTCATTGTCGACCAGGACCAAGGTTTTCTACTCGCACTCAAACACTGCGTGAGTTGGGACAAGAAATTTATTGTCTACCGTCATTGTCATCCATGACCACTGCTTTCTGCTCGGACTCGAACACTGCGAGAATAGGGCAAGAAATGTATTGTCCACTGTCACTGTCGACCAGGACCAAGGTTTTTTCCTCGAACACAAAAACTGCGAGAGTAAGAGCGGGAAATTTATTGTCGACCGTCATTATCATCCTGGACCAATGTTATTATTCGGACTCAAACACTGCGAGAGTAGTGGCAGAAAATTTATTCAAACACTGCGAGAGAAGTGGCTAGAAATTTATCGTCGACCGTCATTGTCAACCAGGACCAAGGTTTTCCTTCCGACTAAAACACTGCGAGAGTGAGGGCAAGAAATTTATTGTCGACCGTCATTGTCGACCAGGACCAATGTTTTCCTTCGTACTCAAAACTTTGCGACAGTAGCTGCGGGAAATTTATTCAAACACTGGGAGAGGAGGGGCGGGAAGTTTACTTTTGACAGTCATCATTTGGACTAAAACACTGCTCCGAGATAAGGGGCAAGAATATATACTGTTGCAAGAGTAGGGTGAGAAACTTATTATCGATCTCCAATATTTTGGGAACTGGGGGCATGGAGGGTCTACCCACACTTCCTCTTTTCTCTTCGGACATTTCTCATGATGAAGGTTGTTCATACATTCCCTGTATTTGATTTTACTAGCATGAGCATAGTTTTCTTGTGGTTTTTTTTGACTTCTTAAAATATGTATTTTCAACAAAATTTTATTTCTATCTCATTACAAATTTAACACATAAAAAAGGAAGTCTGTATGCCGAACCGAATTTCCGTGTAGCCGCCTGAATATTTATCTTTGCATGTAAGGACACGAAAGTACCAATCCAGTAGTATATAAAGGTGATCTGGGCGCGCATTGACATACTTTTGTGGAGGTCACGGGGAGATCACGTGATCGTAGAGGTCAAAGTCACTATAGTTCCGTCACGTGACCGGAAGTGACATTTGGGGGCATGCATTCCTTCGTGGTGATGCGGTCGCTTCCGGTTCCGGCGGTGCTGCGGTCGCTTCCGGTTCCGGGAATAAGCCTCCGCGAAGAGAAAGTAGTCCCGAGATTTCAAATACGTGGGTTTTCGTGAGAATCATCTGGAATGTTCGGCAATCTCCGGGAATATAATTTAAAGACAGTGTTCCACTTTTTTATATTTTCGAGACAAATCCTAATTTCACATGCACCCACCCATGACTTGATCGCCCTGGAGAAGCGCTTCACAATGATATCTCACGCGACCCAATCGGACCTTTAGGGGTCCACCTCGGTCCGAAAACGTCTATTTCCATACACTTTGTCTACTGCGCATGTACAGAATGACGTCAGTTCCACGTCACATCCATCCAATCGGATGTTCCCTCACGAGTGCTTCAGTATCATACCTCATTCGACCCAATCGAACCACTGGGGGCTCACCTAGACCCTAAAACGTCCATCCAGCGCTATTCACCCACTACGCATGCGCACAGTGACTTTTTCAAAAGATTTCAACCAATAGCTTCGGGACCCCGCCCATCGTGTTCTTCGTGGTGAGACGTGATAATCAAGATCCCACAACCAATACCGCTATGAGCATGTGTGGGTTTCCCATTAGGTTCAACATTGTCCACTGAGCCAGTGTGGGCCTATACAGACATCCGTGAACTTTTCAAAAAATTTCACCACTTAGCTTCTAGACCTCTCTCATCGTGTTCTACAGCCCGAGACGAAGAAAACAAGATCCCACAACCCATAGTAAAATCCACAAGAAAAGAAAATGACCACCCCTATACCCCATACATGCATTCCCCGTATTCCTTATGGGTTAGAGGTAAAGTCCGTGTTCCGCTTTTTATATTTTCGGGACAAATCCAAATTTTACATGCACTTCAGAGGAGCGCTTCACACTGATACCTCACTCGACCCAATCGGACCATCAGGGGTCCACCTCGGTCCCAAAACGTCTATTTCCATAATCTTTGTCTACTGCGCATGCGCAGAATGACGTCAGTTCCACGCCTCACCCATTCCGTCGGATGCACCTTCACGTATGTTACACATTGATACCTCATTCGGCCCAAGTGGACCACCAGGGGCTCCTCTCGGCCTCAAAACGTCTATTTCCATACACTTTGTCTACTGCGCATGCGCAGAATGACGTCATATCCACGTCAAGCCCATCCCATCGGATGCTTCTCCACGTATGCTTTACAATGGTACCTCACTCGACTCAATGGGACCACTAGGGCCCCTCTCGCCCCCAAAACGTCCACCCAGCGCTATTTACCCACTACGCATGCGTACAGTGACTTTTTCAAAAAAATTAAACCAATCGCTTCGGGACCCCGCCTATTGTGTTATACGTAGTGAGACGTGAAAAACAAGATCCCACAACCCATGTGATCGGTCATCGGGTAGATATATATTTACAACCTTGGTTTGTAGCCTATGACTCGTGGTGTAATGGATAACGTGTCTGTCTCTAGATAAAGCTACCCGGGTTCAAATTCCCGCTGGGACCCTTTCCATTCTCCCACTGTATGGAGAAACTGAGGGTTCCCCACTTGCCATTTAACATGGGCGAATAGATGACGATATTGTCGGGAACCCTGTGCATTCCATTGATGCTTCGGAAGGGCAGATACAGGCTAAATATTCTCTCGGAGAGGGCCGGAGATTTCCGGAGATGGCCGGGCATTATAATACCGGACATTGCCGAAGATGACCGAACATTATATCCCCGGAGATTGCCGAAGATTCCAGATGATTCTCACGAGGACCCGCGTATTTGAAATCGCGAGACTACTTTCTCTCCGCCGAGGCTTCTTCAACCGCAGCACAGCCGGAACCGGAAGCGACCGCATCACCGCGAAGGAATACATAGCCCCAAAGGTCACATCCGGTCACGAGACGGAACTATGGTGACCTTGATCTCTACGAGCACGTGACCTCCCCGTGACCTCCTGAAAAGTAGGTCAATGCGCGCCCAGATCACCTTTATATACTACTTAATCCTATTGCTATTATTGGGGCAATCAAATATGTTTAAACTAAGAAAGTCTAATGCTAAATTTCGAAATATACTATCAGAGTGCACCAGAACGCGTCGTTTTGCATCTGAAAATTAAAAAAATTGTCCAGAATTCTCCATATTGAATTGAATTCAATTTATTGTGAAACCAAAGTAAAATCTTCTTTAACGTCAATTATGAGGCGGGTGCAAAACAATGTACATATGGTATAAGTATACGGTAGAAACATGTCATGATGAAATGGTGACATTAACAGAAAGTTCAAATGTAATTATATCTGAAAATATCCGTCTTAGAAAACAGCTTTTTGCATAAACTGAAATCAGCCTAACTATACTGATGGGCCTGCGATCGTACACTATAAGAAATGTTTGTAAAGTTACAGTAGGAAGTATTGTAAATGTGAGATTGGAATTGACTGTTGAATAGAAGCAGCAGTTTCAACTGCTATATTACAGTTTATAGCTTAGCATTATACACAACCAGTGTAGATTTGCATCTTTTGGATAAACTACAGTATAAATTGGAATGAAGGGCAACAACGTTGTATTGTAACATTATCCGGGTGTAAAATTATAGTACGATTATTAGTGTATATTTACATTCAGTAGAAATATCGTTAAATTATTGTCGAGGTGTGTTTCGTGTATCTTTCCAGATTTTTTCATATATAATACGCGGTAAACTTCAAGGGAAAATTATCTCAAATGTGCAAGGAGGGATATTGAGTTTGCCTGCCAAGGTTCAGTCCCCGGGGGTGCGCCCGCGTTTGACTTAATGTACTGGTCAAAGTCCAACTACTGCACCATTTAACAAAGCTGATGTGCAGGATGATAGAAGGAAATGTGTTTGCTCTTATATTATCGGTGGTGCTGAATATAAATTTATATTTAACCCAACTAGGGACCATCCAATTTGTTTTATGGTCCTTGACCTAACCATTACTGTTCTGGGAATTTTCTTCTCTTAAGTTCTCTCTTGAAAAACAGACACTAGAGAACTTAACTATTTTAAACTTCCAGTGGAGTTTCTGCTGAACATGGATTTGTACAACTATTCCTGTTGATTTAGCTGTATTTTTGTTCTAAATATACAATACTACCACGGTTGTAAAATTACAGTAATTTTGTTCTACAGCATATGCTGTAAAAATACAGATTGGGATATCCTGTAAAAATACACTGAAAACAGTTGGTACCCTTTTTTCCAGCACTTTTTGCTGTAAAATTACAGCACCCTGTTTTACCGTGTAGCTATACACTGTCAGAAAGCATTTGTAGCACTTATCGAACACGCAAGAGAGTTCATCTCTGACTAATATTACAAGATGTTGGAATAAGTTGAAATAAGCTTATGGAATTCATCAGCTGGCCCATTGCTTTAATGGTTCGAGGAAGGATAATCTTGAGGTTACGTGTGGCGTTCAATGAGCGTACATGTAGTTTATGTGCTTTCAGCATATAGGTAAACTAAATATAATAAGTACAATTTTGAGATTTTTTTCTCCGAATTTCATGTTGATTTTTGACAAACTACTTCTTTTGCACTATAAGTATCCCATGCATCCATATATAATATTAATACAATTATGATCTTTTATTCTTGGGATAACATAATGCATACCCTTATCACTGTTACTCCAAGAAAGATAATTCACAAGATACAATTGGATTTTACATGTAGCAGACAGAACAACATTTCTTGAAATTGTCTGAACTCAACATGGCCAAGAAAGGTCTTGTGTCTTTTATCCGAAATCCCATGTTGAATGATTGATACATGTAGATGGTAGATAATGGACAGAAGGTATTTTTTTAAATATCCAATGCCTCTAAAAATATAGAATATCAACCATATTTAATGGTTAGAATCTCTATTCAATCGAAAACGCATAAACTATTTTGTTATACTCCAAACAGAATTTCCTGTTGATCTATTGGTCATATATATACTGAGAGAAGACAATTGCTGAATTTCTATTTACATGTATCCAAATATCACATGTACAAATTAGATCTACTCTATACAGCGAGATGAGATGTGATTCTGGGAAGAGTATGACTTCTTCAAATTAACTGTTTAGGTTGTACTGTATTCTGTAAACATGTTCAACACAATCTGGGTGTATCTGTATTAAATCATGGTTAAACTAGCATTTAATGACCGCGGTATTTTATGCTGCTGTCAATGATACACATTCCCACCTGGGTTGAAGCAAACTAAAGGACTAGATTATTATATAATATGCATTCAGTCTTCCAAGGTATAATTGGTGTTTGTTTATGGAGGATTAGTCATGTTTATGGGAGATTAGTTCAGCTGGCAATTATTAGATTTTGTCATTCTTATCTGGGTGCCCAGCTGAAAATATGCCGGAACAAAATAATCTCAAAATAAATATCTCCCCACCAGGGCCTAGAGGGATGGGTTCATGTCCTCAAATTGTTGGTGTAACAGAAATAGGCCGGGGTTGAATTCAGGTGTTCTATCTGTAAAAATTTTGCAACTCCCCCCCCCCCCCCCCCTAAATCCGAAAATTTTAAAATCCCATCTACTCCCCCATTTGATTATATCACTTACAGGATCTAAACGGCTTGCAGTAACGTGAGTATCAACCAGTCCAGAAAAAAATACATAATTCTTTGAAGGGAACATAATGGTACGGGCTCTTTGGTTGGCTCGGCCATGTCAGCTGAATCAGACGCCATGCGTGCAGGGTATCTTCTGATGTTGTAGCGCTCTCGTCAGTTTGGCACCATAATGCGAGATAAACGTATGGAATGGTCCTCAGGTTGAAGCATAGACGACGATCCTATCTCCTCTCCTCTACTGCAAGTAAAGTACTTAAAATGCGGCCATGATGTCCCAAGATTATTAAATATTCACGACCTGGGCGCTCTGAACACCAAATTTAATTGAAATCGGTAAGGTCCTACATAGCGACATATATGACCGTGGAACAATGATAAATAACTTTAAGATTGCCGTTTGATTACTCTCTGATTGCACTGGGGTAAAATCGTATCAGGCAGCTCTTGTGTGCATTACAAGCGTCTGGTCCGTCATTCATAATTCAGCCGTCGTCCATTAGAGAATATCCGCGTCCATAATCCAAAGACCTATTCCATATTCCATATATCAGTATTAGCACCAAATTCAAAAAGACAATCATAGTATACATAAACATAGGCTTGTTTCCTGCAAGAGAGAAGCGGTCAACAGTTTTCAATGATGCCGGCAAGACATCATGATGTTCCAAAAATATCAAATCCGTATCGCTGATCAGTATTCTTTATCCATAATATTCGTTGTAAAGTCGTCATCTAAAGAATGATGTATCTCAGTCACGCTTTGATTGTGACTGTTCATATGAGTACCATGAAGATCTTGAAGTACATGGGTTCATACGGCCCCTAGCCCCGGGTTAAGCGGAATTAGACACAAGTTACGAAACGTAACGCCATAGATCTTGCACGCTACGCTCGTATTTTGCTATCAGCATGCGATATGTATCGCCAAAGAGAAACTTTGAGTGGAGGCGCTTGGTGGTGTAGCCCTGTTTTGTAAGTTTCTGCAACAATGTTTTGTGACGTTGATTAAAATCGTCAAATTTAACACAGGATCTAGCAAATGCTACTAGGCGTGATATGTATACGCCATATGCAGGTCCCACTGGAATATTACTGTCCAGAAAGGGATAGTTTACGATGTCGATATTGTAATCATCTCTGTTGTCATACAGTCGACCAGAGAGAAGGCCCGCTTCATTTTTATAGAGATATAGGTCTAAATACGATGTGCCTGTAGGGTTATCTGTAGTTTCCTTCAAATCCAGTGAAGGTGGATATATATGCTTCACTGCGTCATTTATATAGCGATTATCCGCAGCGAGAAGATCGTCTATATAACGTTTGGTGAATGAGAAGGAACGGGCTCTGAATGGATCGGTTTTTGAAAGCGCCTGCATATAGTCATATTCATATATGCTGTTGATATATTGTGTTGCCAAATTTCACATAGATATTTTTAATGAGAAATTCAAGCAACTCTATAAACAAGGAAACATCCCATGAATGATATCTCTTGTATGTAGTAGAGCTAAAGAATGCTTTATGGCTTCAGACATTAATATATCTACGATCAATTTTCTTGAACACATATACTATTAATGAACTTAGTCCTGATGAGGGATTGTGGTACAGAGAGTCGAGAAATCCCATGTGGATACATGTCTATACGGTATGTGACCTTTAGCATCAAGTTCTTCCGTAAGACATTTTGAGTTTTTCAATATCCACATACATTCAACGCCAGAATTTTTAGAAAAAGTGGCGCAATACCTTTCCCAAAATGCTTTTACCTCCTGAAGGGCCCTCGTCAACAGGGTTGAAAGAAGCTTGGTGGTGCAGCTTCTAGAACCAGGTATGAATCTGGCTTTGTATGGTGAATTATGCATTTTGGGAGTCAAGTATACTTTTGGTATATCGTTATGTTTGGTTGGAAGACAAATACCTCTTTCCTTGAGAAACGTTTTGTGATTGTTAAATAAATCTTCCAGATTAAATGCAGTTTGAGAGTAAGTATTTGATGACGATGTGTTTACCCTCAATTCTTCAACCAGCACCTGGTAATTTACATATATGAATATTATATTATTTGGAGCTTTGTCTGCTGACACTATGCCGAATTTACTCTGGAGATTTGTTAGAACTTCTTGCGAATTGGGGCTTCTCTGTACTTGTTTTGCTTTGGGAAGGGTACTTCTGTCAATATGGCGGATTGTTTCAACGACCTTGCTCTTGGTGAGGTTCAGCCAATCATCAAGTACTGTAGGTTCAATTTTTCTCGCTTAGACCAATCAATAACGTACTGTTCCAAAGCAGACAGGACTATCTTCTGGTCGGCTTTCAGATTTATATTTCTCGGCTCTCTATATTCAGGTCCCTTCATCAGGAGTAATCTTAGGTCCTTATCACTCACCACATAAAGGTCCCCAGTCACAACATGTTTGGATGGTGTATAGATAAAGTTCGACGATTCACAATCACAACTATAGCCCCCCGACGTGTATAAGTTCCAGTCAAACTCCTTGACAGCATCAGAGTAATTGAATATTTTGGTGGCTATAGATTTAGTATACTTATATGAAATACAAGGAGGTTCTGTGAACTTGAAATAGTTTGGTACAGTAGTGCGTACCTCTGGATCATTCAGGATTCGAGGTAAATTAATAATGTCCAGTCCTTTATCTAAGTAGTTGAGTTTCATGAAAAGCCGATCTTGGGATGTTTCGATTATGTTCACTGGACGATACAACCGAAAATATGCTATATCTTGACAGACTTTAGAGATTTTGGGTGGTATTATATTTCCTGAGGACGCAGATTGTTGTACATCTCTGGCTATATGATTTAAAGCTCTCAGAGGTAACGCATACAGAACTGTACGTAAGCTATGTGTACTATTGGGTGTGTTAGTTAAATCCACTAAGTAATTTAAAGTGATATGATCGTGAATCATCGCACTATTAAACTTTCTCCAACCATGGCTGCGATGTCTCCGTTGATGGGGTTTAAATAGCTGGGTAATATTGGATATATTTGAACGGCGGTTTGTAACATTGCCGAATCCACTGACATTATCATTTAAACCATACGGAAACACTGACCCAAGTTCTAGCATCCAGAATAGTTCCCGCTCTCGGATTTCAAATCTCAAATCCAAAGCGGTAATCCTTGGTAGATGGATAGACGACGCCTATGATCTGAATAGACGGTCGGGTCCAGAAAAATGCTTACCTATAAGCAATCGCTTTTTCCTAACGGATTTTCTGTGACCATTCACCCTAAGATGGAGTCTTTGGGTGGTCTTGCCAACTTACTGTTTACCACACTTCTTACAGGAAACTAAAGAAATGGCTCTTGGTCAATCAGCTTCGTCTTCGTCCACCTGTAAACGGAGTGGAGTGGGCTCAGCATGTCACAGCTAAAGAAGACGTACCGTGCGTTCTTGTGTAATAATTTAGCATAACACTTGCAACGGTAATTCTTTTACAATATTTACTGAATGCAGTTCCCATCTTTCTCATATGCAAATACGCGCTCCCTGTGCCGACCGAAATCGATATAGAATGAATGCACATGTGGGCCCCTTTTCTTTGCACTGAATGCTGTCGATTAGCTGAACGGTTTGGCGGTCACATTCCGGCATACACCTGGACACTAGGCCCTGTGTAGACCTGGTCCCCTGCTCGCAGTTTCAATTATGACTTATTATTATTCCACAAAATCTTGCGTAGGTGATATCTCAGAAACGAGCCAACGGATAAATTCCAAACTTTCAGGATATGTGCTGGTAGACAAGTTGATTCTGATTGGTCAAATGCCTTGGCGGCCATCTTGAACTTAGCTTAAAACCTTCAACGATGTTCTCCTCTGAAAACGATGCATCGATCATTGTGAAACTTGGTACACATGATCAATGGATTGAGTTATATCATTCTTAGATTAAAAAGTTAATCGGTTAAAAAAGATGGCCTCCATCGATCAATCAAAATGGTCGGATTTTTATGGGAAAAATTATGAAATATATGTTATATGATATGGCGATCACGAATATTTAAAGATATTGCTCTTAGGTCACGTGGTTTGGCCGCCATCTTGAATTTTGTGAAAAAAAACAGTTTTGCAACGGCTTATTCTCTTTAACCCTGATAGATACAGATTTCTAGGTTACTGCGATGTATCGGGAAGGTCATGGTCTGTTTCACTGAAAGCAAATATTTTTGATTGGCTGCACGGTTTGGCGGCCATATTGGATTTAACGCCAAACGTTCTAAGATCATCTCCTCTGAAACCGCTAAACCGATTAATATGAAACTTGATACAGAGGATCAATGGGTCGAGGTCTCTCAAATTGTATTTAGAAAGCTTCTGTATGGAATAAGATGGCTGCCATCGACCAATCAAAATTGTCGGAATATGAAGACATGGATTTTGTGAGAAACCTTATCTATATTGCAAGCGTTTATTCTCTTGAACCTTGATAGGTACAGATTACTAGGCTGCTGAGATATATTGTAAAGGCTATGGTCTGTTGCACTGAATGCAAAATACTGTCGATTAGCTGAACGTTTGGCGGCCACATTCCATCAAAGGCCTGGGCATTAGACTCTGTGTAGACCTGGTCCCCGGTAGCCACTGCTCGCAGTTCCAATTATACTTATTTCTGTAAACGTTATTCTGATATATTCAATACATCGCGAGAAATGTTCTTTCAAAGTTTGTTGATTGTCGGTGCGAATTATCTGCCGGGATCGCTAGCTGGAAAATAGGAAGCTAGCAATTTGCGCAAACAGTTTGTGTATATGAGAAACAAACTATTTTTTTTATGTTGATGGGTTATATTCTCTCGACAGTTTTATATTTCTTCACAGTGTGTTTGTATTATGTATGAGAAATAATAGCATTTCCGGTTTTACGACTGTCGAATAATATGGAGCTTTTGTTTATTATGGAATAAGAATACTGATCAGCGATACGGATTTTATATTTTTGGAACATCATGATATCTTGTCGGCATCATTGAAAACTGTTGATCGCTTCTCTCTTGCAGGAAACTAGCTTATGTTTATGTATACTATGATTGTCTTTTTGAATTTGGTGCTAATACTGTTATATGGAATATGGAATAGGTCTTTGGATTATGGACGCGGATATTCTTTAATGGACGACGGCTGAATTATGAATGACGGACTAGACGCATGTAATTTGTTCATTTATTGAACAGATTTGCAATCGATTGTAGCGCTTTGCAGCATTTTTTATGACTAATTGAAATTACTGTGTAAATCATGAGTAGATTGAAAAGTGTTATATGAAGTTAAAATGCGACTTTGCTTAGCCGAAATGATAGAAAAAAAAGCTTTCACAAATGAACTAAATAGACTGACGACGACACGCAATATGTCGTTTCTCCGGGAGCGAATCGCCTCGCCGGGTATGGTTGATCGTGGTGGACAAATATCGCTATGATGTAATTTGAATAGATATGCAGGGGCGTCACTAGGGGGGGGTCGTCAGGGGCGAACGACACCCCCTCTCCCCCCCCGCCTTGGACGCGCTAAAAAAAACAACAAAAAAAAACAGAAGAAAAAGCCAAAAAAAACCCCAGAAAACGAAAATAAAAACAAAACAAAAAGGGAAAAAGGAAAAGAAAGAAATAAAAAATGTTACAAGTCCGTCTCCAGAAACGTAAGCATGCTCCGTTCCAGTAGTGACGCGTCAGTTCGCTCAACAATGGGTTCTACACGACTTTCCGCTTTGGCGCTCATGAACATACACTATGGTCATAAAGTGGATTATGAAAGAGCTGTAGCTCTGTTCATGAGACTCCACCCTCGACAGACACAGCAGGCGAACCCTCGACGGATAAAGCAGGCGAATTTACTATTCAATTAATCATTCACACTACACTAGGTTCATACTTTATGTAAGAATCACGAGATAATGCATACAATAGCCAACTCTGGGGATAAAATAGCCAAGTCTGGGGACAACAACGTGTCTAGACATGTGCCTTTTCAACGACACAAAGACCCAGACAATAGTTCCTACATGAAGTATCGAATAACACTAACTCGTGTTTTTTTCCTTCTGCTCGATGCGTGCGGATTTGATAATGAAGCATCGGCAGCCTCGGTCTACCGTTTGCGAAGTGCAAAACGTGTAATAAACTGAATGTTGTATATGTAATCTTTGTTGAAGTCTATACTACATTCGTGATATTTCATTTCCGGAAAATATATCAGTTTCATTTTTTTTCTAGTCAGTATTTTACCATGGCCACATTTTAATTTCCAGAATGATGAGTAATATTAGTTTGATTTTTCTAGTCAGTATTTCACCATGGCCACGAGATATAGTCCATGATACACAGTTTGATATTCTACACAGTATTATTGTGATATTTTCAGCCAAAGTTTAATGTTTACAGTCATGAAATGACATATGGAACGGAAAGTGATATGATAACGTTTACTTTTAATCATTTCGACATGGTTACAGTGGCGTCGGAAGCGGGGGGGGGGAGACCCCCACTTTTGATTTAGGGGGGGGGGCAATATCTTTGGGCCCCCCACTTTTCAGCATCCCTAACTGACCATGTCCCCACATAAAAATTGCAGATAGAGTGCCAGGACGTGTAGTGGTGTGTTATAGGCCTGTTTTGTTTGTGTCAACCAGGAAGTCAAATGCAGTCCGACATATTCTTCAATATTGATGCGGGTTTATGCGAAACAAATATGAAAATAGAACCATAAATCTATATATATTGTGTTCAGATTTGTTTCAGAAAAAACGCGCAAAACGCATCTCCGGCAACCGGAGACCCCGGAGCTTCCGGGGTGGCTCATTTTAGCTTTGTGTAAATGAATCGCTATCATATTGGTTTTAATGTTCGTTTTTTTATGTGTTTTTTTATGTGTTCAATATAACTAGAAAGTCAAATGGATTCGGGAGTAGTATATAGACAGCATTTCAGCGGAATGGCTCGTCACTGCGCATGCGCAGGTAATTGTATGACGTCACTTGAGGTCATGAGGTGTGCGCAGGAGTGTTCTGCGCAAGTGCATGACGTCACTTCCGGTTTACGTGAATCGGGCGTGACCTTAAGACATGTATTCCTCCGCGGTTATGCGGTCTGCCTCAGCCGACAGAAAGTAGTCCCAAATACGTGGTTTTTCGTGAGAATGTTCGGCAATCTGTAGGGACCGCTAGTGGACCGATTGGGTCGAGTGAGGTATCAATATGAAGCATACGTGAGGGACTATCCAACGGGCTGGATGTGACGTGGAACTGACGTCATTCTGCCCATGCGCAGTAGAGAAAGGGTATGGAAATAGACGTTTTGGGGTCAAGGTGGGCCACTGGTGGGCCTATGGGGTCGGGTGAGGTATCAATGTGAAGCACACGTGCGGGAGCATCCACCTGGACTAGTGTATCGTTCGTTGTCAACATTCTGCGTATGCGGAGACAGGGAATTGTGGCAAAAGGGTACGAAAATAGACGTTTTGGGGTCTAGGTGGGCCAATAGTGGGCCGATTGGATCGAGTGAGGTATCAATGTGAAGCATTCATGAGGGAGCATTCACCTGGACTAGTGCGTCGTTCGTTTTCAACATTCTGCGCATGCGCAGACAGGGAATTGTGGGAAAAGGGTATGGAAATAGACGTTTTGGGATCTAGGTGAGCCCCTAATGATCCTATGGTGTCGTATGAGGTCTTATTTTGAAGCTCTCGTGAGGGAGCATCCGCCTGGGCTAGTGTGTCTTTCGTTTTCAACATTCTGCGCATGCGCAGACAGGGAATTGAGGGAAAAGGGTATGGAAATAGACGTTTTGGGGTCGAAGTGGGCCACTAATGGTCCGATGGAGTCGAGTGTGGTATCAATGTGAAGCATATGTGAGGGAGCATCCGCCTGGACTAGTGTGTCGTTCGTTTTCAACATTCTGCTGCGCAGGTCACGTGGTTTGGTGGGTCTGCGCAAGTGTGTGACGTCATCTCCGGTTTTCAGAATGACCTCCGTCCTCCGAACCCAGAAGAATTCTAATTTTTCCTTAGACCTTAGACGTATGGAATGCATGTACTAGAACATCCGGGACCTCTTCAAAATCCAGGACCTTTTCAACATCCGGGACTTCAACACCCGGGTTTTCCCCGGCCCGGCCCGACCGCAGCACGCGCGGGTTATCCGAGCGAGCGCGCGCGGGTTATCCGAGCGAGCGCGCGCGGATTAAAGGGAAGGCCGTGGCTGGGACCTGTTGTCCGTCCACATGCAGGGCCACAAAATTGATGCCGAAATGTTGAAAGTCAATCGAATTCTCTGGGTAGGCGGGTAGGCTCCGCTGAAACTAGTATTTTCCACACAGACCAGGATCAGTCGCTTGGGTAGTTCCCCCAGGAACAGGTTTTCTTTGTTGGCGCTCATATTTCCAGCAGGCACAGAGAACACTTTGGTTTGTACACGTCGGATAGGGTACTGGGCTGGTTTTGTTTCCAAGGCTTTGAGGTGTCCCATTTGAACGGCTGGATTCGGTTTCACTTTTCGGACATACAGGACTGCGTCTTGGATGACGATCTTATAGTCGGCTGCATGCCGTACCGGTCTTGCATGAAAATGTCTGCGTGCAGTCGACCCATGAGATCCACCGAGGCGCCGTTCGCGGTGAAAGCCTTCCGTTTGTTATATCCTTCATTGTCCACCGTGTCCATGTGCTCGGCTCTGTCCTGGTAGAATAAAACGGCTGTCAGCTAAGATTCTTTAGCCTCTCGTCCATACGATAACAGTGTCTCGATGTAGGCTCGATAGGGGTACGTGTTGGTCGAGTCACTGATGAGTTTGTCGCTGAGAAAAATATCCACCTGTTGAAACATAGAGTGCAGCCAGAGATTCGTCGGGCCCACCGTTGCAGCGTGGACGATTCTGGAGCCATCCCCATTGACGTCCTTGGCTTTCACATACAAGTACGTATGGGCTAAGTCCACATAGGCCGTATCCGCATTACTGATGGTGAACTCGATGGGCCCTGATTCGTTGATGCTGGAGAGCGGGAGATGCTCCACCCATAATGCTTGTTCGGCACTGGTCTGTGTGGGCGGGACGGTCCACAAATCAAATTCACTGTTGGTGGAGGGGCAGGACTCTGCGTGGATTAAGGACATGTTTTAAGAAAAGATATCCTGGGTCTTCGATGTGCGTCGTCGCTGGGTCGGTCGTCGACTGGTGCGTGGTCTCGGTGATGCAGGTCTTTTATTCCCTACGGTAGGTTGTGCTTTGGCTCTCGCTTCTTTGGCCCGCCGTTTCAAGGCTTCTTTGGGTGCCGTATCCCCCAAGACATCACCGGCGACTTGCAGTCCACTTCGTACCGCTTGTTTACCGATTGCTTTCACCCCACGCGTCACCAAGGGCAGGAACGTTTTGACGGTACTCCCGAGTATGTTCCCCAGCCCATGTCCTCGTTGCATGGGTTCACCTGCAAATACCGGAAGGCCACCCCCGGCCTGTTGGGCATAATAATCCATATAGCTGCGTGCATCGCACTCGTAGTGCACCTTCATTATACAAAGTGGGGAGCACGTGCTTGTCGAAAATGAAGTGTCAGCACCATTTTTCCTCGTTCGAATGCCACCGGTCGTCCCGTGCCATCTCTTATATCCACCGTGATAATATTGATGTCGGTTTGTAGTACGGGTAGGTAGAGCATGTGGGTGAAACTGTGGGTGACTTGATCTCCATACGTGTTTTTAATGGGGACCACCCGTAACAGAGGTGTGTTGATATCGCCCACGATGTGGTTGTCGACCACGTCCGAATAGACGTAGAGTCCGTACATACCCGACTTCATATCCATTGGGATCTGGCCATGGTCCTCGGATGGACCCGTGTAGGTCAGATGTGCGAGACCCAGCATTTGCTGTAGAATAGGACTCGGTACGACACTCACGTTGGCGGTGAGGAGGATCTGTGCCTTGTCGTTGTGTGCGTTATAATCGAAGTCCACTTGATTCTTGAAGGGAAAGGATTTGACAGGTGTTGAAGTATTCGCGACCTCCCGTAGAACCTTATAATGCAACAGTCTTGTCAGCCCCTGCATGAACTCCTTGGGGGTATCGTATTGGCCTTCGGGGAGTCGGGTGTTTTTTCCTTGGTAGGTCACCTCGTACCACACTTCATTGGCTCGCTGTACCACGAGTCAGGGTATTGAATATCCACGAGGTCACATTTCCATCGTCCAGATAAATGCAACGGTTGCGTAAACTGGGTGACGTACTTGACCAAGGTGTTGTCAGGAAACACATCCAGCGAACTGTTACTGGGTAAGGTGAGGTAAAACATGGCGACTGAGCTGTCCTGCTGCTACTGTTGGTTTTAATAGGTGTTCCAGGCCTTGGGCGGTGGTGTTCGGCGTCGTGTTCGTCGCGGTGTCTTGCTACGTGTCACGGCTCTGGAGATGTGGGGTGTCTTGATCAAGGGGGGGAGGGGGGTCAAAGGAGTGAAAAGAAGGTGCCCGTTGTGGTGGTGTTTTGGGGGATGACTCCGGTTCCCACTCGGCTTCCCAAGAAAAGTGGTCCACTCGGCGATTGCTGGGTCCGCTGCATCCACGCCCAGCGCTGGGGGTTCCCCACCAATTCCTGTGGTACATATCTTTCAAGCCTTGAGCGAAGACCTCCCATCCTCGAGGATCCGTGTGCGACCTGCGTTGACGCATCAGGTCATTCACTAAATCCGTCATGTGAGTCCCGGGGACCACGTGTATTCTGTACCAAGAGTTCGCCTTTATCATTCCAAGTCAAGTTAGGATTCTGTTTCATCCGTTGTAATACCAGGCCAGCTTGTTTCTTGAACGATGCAGGTACACTCTTCAGGAATTCGTCTTCCACCCAATGTGGGGCTGGGGGTGGTACCCCTGGTAATGGCGGCTGTTGGAGCGGTGCTGAGTTCGGCGGTGTGTCGCGTGGTGGTGGTGGTGGTGGTGCTGGGGTAGAGAGGGTTTTGTATTGGTCCATGAACGTCATGTACCGTTGAAGCGTCTCATTGTACCGTTGTACTTTCTCACTGTCGCTTAACCCCGGTCTATGTAAGATCTGTTGCATCTCTTCATCGAGAGGGTGTTTATGCTCTTCACCGTAGGTGGGACAGGGTAGGGCGGCTGGAGGTTTTGAAGGAACCGTGGTTCGACGAGGACCATTTTTTTCGTGTGGTTCATTGTCTGCCGAAAAGTCCACCCAATACTGGACCCAACACGGAAGCGGCCAACGGTGCTAAGATGGCCCCGAGAAAGCCGCCTTTCTGTAACACCTTTTTCTTTTGTGTTTGAGAGACTCGCTTCTGGACTAGGGTTCGGAGACCTGTCTTATGCTTGGCCAACTTGGTCTTCTGAGCCGGAGTCAGTGGTACACACACACTCCAGCTGGGGGAGCCACTGTGGGTGTGTTTACATTATTTTTGCATGTAAACGTGGTGGGTCTCTCTCGGTCCGTAGTAGAAGGTGATCGGGGGTGGCTTGCTTGAGGTCGAAGAGCATATACCCGTACTGAGGGGTTGTCGCATCTTTAAAGGCTTCCAACGCAAACGGTGTGCGACCGGGATACATCTGTCTCGCCATGTGCAGCAGTTGAGTGGTATCTCTCGGGTTTTTGAAGACCACAATGTATTGGGCATTTAAGCTGATGTTCCGATGTTCGTTCTTTTTACTGAACAGATTCTGCACAATGTAGATGATGCTGAACTGTCGATGATGGCTGCCTTTGGTAAAGAGTTGGGGGACCCGCGCATCCGTCTCCGCCATGAGATCAGCCAGAACCACCAAGGTGTCGGGCTCCAAATCGGCCAGCTTGGGTAGGCCTTCCACGAACGTGATGTGGGGCATTGCTGCATACGCTGCCTGCCATTCTCCATAACACCACACGAGGGTGACTTTATCTTCATAGACGTGTAACCCCACCCGGGGTGTAAGGGGAAGGATGGCTCGTAGGACTGGTGACATGGTTGACCCAATGAGGAACGGTGAATGACACAGCCTCTGACTGTCTCTCGTATTTATGGTCAGGTCCCTCGGTGACATGGTTGACCCAATGACGATCGGTGAATGACGCACACGCTGACTGACCCTCGTATTTATGAAGAGGTCTCACTGTCAATGCCACAGCGTCAGGGCCATTACTAGGCCAACCAACCGTCGCTGGTTCCGGCGTGAGCGCTCGTGGTCCATAGCCCGGGCATCAAGGATGGCTGTCATAGTCCAGTAGTGGTGAGTGATAGCACGCCTCTCCATCGAGTGCACTCTGTCAAGGACCGCTTCTGTGAACTCTTTTAGGATCTGGCGTCGCCCCTCGTTGTCGTCGCCATCTGCAAACATGGGCCGAACCACTGCTCGGTAACCCGTGAGTGAATTAACCACAGTGGCATGCTGTAAAATGCGAGTGGCATAGGGCTGGCTCTCCGTCATGGCTCTGCAACCGTAGGAATGAAGGTGTGAGGCGCAGAGAGACGTATTTTACAGACCATGTCACGTTTATACACCTACAAGTACCCGGATGGACGCGCGCACGTAAAGAACCCGGATGTAGGCGCGGACGTCAACGAAATGCTAGTACCCCGATGGACCCGCGGACGTGAAGTACCTGGATGTAGGCGCGGGCGTGAAGTACCCGGATGGACGCTCGGATGTACCCGGGTGTAATAGTGCCCGGATATAAAAGTACCCGGATGCACGCGCGGACGTTAAGTACCCGGATGCACGCGCGGACCGCGTCGAAAGCCTACCGTGGGGACTCCAAGTCCCCGAGGCATGGAAAAACCCGGCGCTTATCGATTGGCTGATTGTTCGACCGCTGATTGGTTCTTTTTCTCGACCGCTGATTGGTCCAAATGGAACTGCCCATCCTTCCCAGGTTAATCTAGAATCCAACCAAGCTCGTAATTGTATGTAGTGAGCTGTATGTGGGGGGGGTTTTCGCTGACGTCCGTGTCTTTCATCCGGGCACTTGACGTCCGCGCCTACATCAGGGTATGTATGAGGTTCTTCAGGAGTGTGTCTCAGTGGTACACCAGTACATCTTGGTCCTCGAGTTGGAGGTAGATGAACTGAGTGTGCTAAAAATAGATCACCAGCAAGCGTGCTATAAAAGGGAACGGCCCGGTCGTTTCATCCGACACTCTGTCAACCACCAAGATGTTCACTTGCACAACTTGCCAGAAGCAGTTTACACGCCTAGATAATTTACGACGCGACGAGGCCTCCACCCACAACGATGCCCGGTATACTTGTATAACCTCCGCACGGTCATTCAATCGGGAGGATCCTTTACTGCGCCACGAACGCTCATTCCACGAGGGCGCGACGGAACAATGTACTGAATGTAGTCAACTCTTCAAACGACCCATTCAGTTAAGACGGCATTAGCGTTTGATTCATTGTCCGTCACCACGGTTTAGGCGACAACTTCCCACTAAAAAAGCACCCAGGAGGATCAGACCCAGTGAAGATGAGCCCGTAGAGACGAATCCCACTGGTGATGCGATCACAGAGAGCCCGCCTATACCCACAGTTCAGAAGAGCCTAGATATCTAGCCAGCCCTAGCATTATTGTTGCCAGTCATACGCCTGATGACATCGAACATTTTCTGGAAGGTGCAGTGGATGTTCCTAGCGATCTGTTACAGGACGCCCATCCAGTGAGTGACATCTATCAGCGCCAATGGCCCATGATACGGCACGTTTTTCACCGTGATCGCCCCATTCCAGATATCTACAATTTCCCACTGACCGACCTCACCCGTCTACGCATCTACGTGGAAGCCATCTTCAATGACCAAGCTACGATCTTCAGATTGAATGTCGCTTTCGGGTACATCCTACGTCACAAAGAGACGGACCAGTTACGGTATTATTATGCCAGTAATAACAGCCATGTGTTTGACCAGCCGTTCACCATCATTAACCGGGCGTCGCTAGAGACGATGCTGGAGAAACTGGACACCGTGGATCCCTTGAGATGGGCACATCGGCAATGTCCCAACACACAATGGGTCGTAGAGAGGGTCACCAATGTTACGTTCCCCGTTACCAAGCTGACCAACCACCCCCATCGGCTGAATGCGTCACCCTTGCACTGATGAATAGCATAACATGCCGTATATACTCTCTATGTCTACATGCTGATCGTTGACTTGAGCTCAGTAAACACTTGTACCTAATGTGACGGTGCGTTAAATAATAAACATGGTGTTTGATATTTCAATTTGTTTTGCTGTGAACATACTAAACATACCCAGGGCGGCTCCCCTAGCCTGGGTATGATGTAACATTCGGGATAATAAACTGTATAAATATTGCTGAACTTGTTGTTATTCACGACAACCGCTATCCGCTATACTTGGTAGAAATATATACCCCGATGTGATATAGTGCCCATGCACACTTCCGGATACCTCGCGCGCGCGCGCGTGCGGCCGGATAACCCGCGCGCGCGCACTCGGCCGGACAACCCGCGCAGGCGTGCAGCTAGGCCGGGCCGGGGGAAACCCGGATGTTGAAGAGATCCCGGATGTTCTAGTACATGCATTCCATACGTCTAAGGTCTAGGGAAAAATTAGAACTCTTCTGTGTTCGGAGGTCATTCTGAAAACCGGAAGTAACGTCACACACTTGCGCAGACCCACCAAACAACGTGACCTGCGCAGCAGAATGATGAACACGAACGACACACTAGCCCAAGCGGATGCCCCCTCACATATGCTTCACATTGATAACTCACTCGATCCAATCGGCCCACTAGTGGCCCACCTAGACCCAACACGTCTATTTCCATACATTTTGTCTACTGCGCATGCGCAGAATGACGTCAGTTCCACGACACACTAGCCCAGACGGATGGTCCCTCACGAGAGCTTCAAAATAAGACCTCATACGACACCATAGGTTCATCAGGGGCTCACCTCGACCCCAAAACGTCTATTTCCATACCCTTTTCTCACAATTCCCTGTCTGAGCATGCGCAGAATGTTGACAACGAACGACACACTAGTCCAGACGAATGCTCCCTCACGAGAGCTTCTAAATAAGACCTCATACGACACCATAGGTTCATTAGGGGCTCACCTCGATCCCAAAACGTCTATGTCCATACCCTTTTCCCACAATTCCCTGTCTGCGCATGCGCAGAATGTTGACAACGAACGACACACTAGTCCAGGTGGATGCTCCCTCATGAATGCTTCACACTGATACCTCACTCCACCCAATCGGCCCACTAGTGGCCCACCTAGACCCCAAAACGTCTATTTCCATACACTTTCTCTACTGCGCATGCGCAGAATGACGTCAGTTCGACGTCACACTAGTCCAGGTGGATGCTTCCTCACGACTGCTTCACATTGATACCTCACTCGACCCAATCGGCCCACTAGTGGCCCACCTAGACCCCAAAACGTCTATTTCCATACCCTTTCTCTACTGCGCATGCGCAGAATGACGTCAGTTCCACGTCACACCCAGCCCGTTGAATACTTCCTCACGTATGCTTCATATTGATACCTCACTTGACCCAATAGGTACACTAGCGGTCCCTACAGATTGCCAAACATCCTCACGAAAACCCACGGTTTTGGGACTACTTTCGCTCCGCGGAGGTAGACCGCATCACCGCCAGACCGCATCACCGCGGAGGACTACATCCCCAGGTCACGCCCCATTCACCCAGATCGGAAGCGACGTCATACACTTGCGCAGAACACTCCTGCGCACACCTCCACAAAACCTCCACTTTCGGTTTCTCGCGCATGCGCAGTGAGGCGAATCCGCGTGGAAATGCGGGCTGTATACTACTCCCGTAGCCAAGGGGGGTTTTCTGAGTTCGGGCGAACCCCCCTTTTGGAAATATTATATATTTTTCTCATATAAATGCCCTTTGCAAACACTGAAGCGAACCCCCTATTTGCCCCTTTTCCCACACAGCGATGTGCCCTTTTGGAGCGAAGGCGAACCACCCCTCAGTAAATCCTGGCTACGACCCTGTTCTCCACGGTCCATCGACAACCGATTAATGGAACTTTGTCACAAAGGTGGTGTTCGCTTTAGATAGGGAATCGTCATCAATGCGTTTTTGATACACACGTCTGGTGGGGCTAATTTTTGTTTAAAAAGCGTCAAATTGCCTGTTTTGCACTTTTCGGTGCATTTACAGTCGATATTTTCTCTTGTTGCAAAATTATGACACCTTCAAACAAAATCATATTTAGACTAAATATTTCAGAATTATTTGTGTTTACAATAGCTAACATTGGTTTTGGTTAAAGGCGTCCATTTACGAAAATAAGCCATTGTACCATCTTTGGTGCACCATAAATCTGTGTTCGTGCATCTGCAGCCCTTCGTTATTTCGTGCCATATAATACAGCATGTAGGCTGTACATAATGGTCCATTTCATATCCATTTGATAAAGGTAAAAGTTTGACCCTGCAAATCGAACAGCTTGAGGACGATTTCCTCCCTTTTTGGATCACAAATGGGACTAATAAACCCCTCTGATGCAAGTAAACCCGATAACAGTACTTTAAGTACTTTGATTATAGCTGGAAAAAGTCACGATAATTTACCATATATGTACAAAGATTGTAATATTCAGACTCTTTTAGCCACCCCTTTTACATCGCATTGTCAAAGCACGTTTTAACTGTGCTTGTCTTCTGGGTCGTATTTTTTCTATGTTCCCCCAAAGAAACTTCGTAATCCATAGCAATTTACATACAAAATTGTTGAATTAATAGAAAATACTCATTCATAGAATTTCACGATGTCTTTACTCATCTTCATACACAGGTCGATTCACACACTTCGAAGTGTGGACCTTGATCTTTTCACGTCCAAAGCAGCGTTTTAATTACGATGTATCAGCAATTTAGAATACAAACAACTAATGGTATACCCTGGAATACTAGTACTTATACATGTACATTCGTTTACGTCCTCAATAACAGTTTTCCGATTATATATACATGTATGATGTCTGTTTACGATTTAAACAAAGGTCCTAACTAAGGCTGCATTTGTTAAGCTAAGCTCAATACAAATATTATATATTTTGTTCTTAAATGCCCAGCCCTCTAACTGTATCTAGCCTTTTGGTAACATGTAATTGCATTCAGGTACGTTGGTTATTTATTGAAAAAATATATCAATGAATAAATAAAACCATTGTAGTAATAATACTCTCGAACTCTGTTTCATAAATCTTAGCACGGTGAAGCATCTAAGAACCGGTCACATCAAGGCACGGTGTGTATCATAACCCTCGGCGAGTTGTAAACAAATCGCCCACTGACTTTGATGGCTTGACTTTCTGGCCAAGGAAGTGAAGATGGCGGGAAGAGAAACTATATATATGGCGCATAATTCCTGCGATTCTATTGGTTGATTTATATCCGACATAGATTATTACTATTATGTTATTAACCAAGTGTTTTCATATTGGCCTTGTTATAGGTCCGAGGCCTGCCGTATTGGCCCGAGGCCGCAGGCCGAGGGCCAATACGGCTGACCGTATTAATTTTTATTAATTAACTCAAATACAATTTTTTTTTCATCGACTATAATTCTGACATCTTCTGTCTTAAAATATCACTGTTGTCATCGCTTCGTTTATCAATGCACTGCTGTAAGTGTTGGGTCGCTGTCTTTCGTCTGCTTGTGCTTCATGTGCTTAGCACGTCGATGTCGCGCTCGCGTCACTATAGTCTATTTCAGCACCTCACTTGATTTCAAGGTTTGTGTATCGGCACGTATAGCTCTATCAAATATTATCACAGAAGCCATTGAATATCCGTTCAAAGTCAGAGAAATCAGTTACATCATTCGCAGAAGATCGCGAATCGAGGATCGGTCATCCTCAGCGTCGCCATGTTGAAAGTCATATTGGCCCAGGCCATATTGGCCCTGTTTTCCCGTATTGGCCCGCCTTCCTCATAATGGCCCGGTTTGGGGTCATATCAAGCAGACCGATTTCCTTGTATTGGATTCATATCATTGATAGTTGATTAATAATGTACGACATAATTGTGAATTAATATGGAGATAAATTTCAAATTAGTGCGTAGCTAATTTCTTTATATATAGGGATGAAATCTGAATTAATATGGATACGAAACGATTTTCATCTGCATACAAATTCATTTAATATGCATATGTAAAACTGTTCTATGATTGGTTCTGAATATATACGGATATATATTGGAATTAATATCCATAAATATTCGAATTTATACGCATACATAATAGAGATATTTGTCCTCCACGGCCAAGCATAGCCGGGCGAGCGAAGCGGTAGACCCCAACGCCTGGCCGAGATTGTTACCTCTGCATGTGTTGTTTTAGCGGGCGTCACCTAATCGACAAGTGTCTGGTTCTTATCATTGCTTATCAAGGCGCGAGGAACATGCCTTCAAAGACATTAAGCTGATCACCAGTTCCTATATTTTATGGTCTCTGGTGTACTCCACAAAGAGATTATTATAGTGTTTTGTTTGTGCATTACGTACGGTATATCTTATGCTATGATAATTTCATTTAAATTCAATACATTGTACAGATATCTGGTATCGGTAGGCGTAGAGTAGAACTTGTTTGAGCTGCATGAAGCTGGGAATTAGCAAATAAAGACGTTTTTATTGACAAGCACTTCTTGCATACATTATTAACCGGCCACGTGCACGTTCCGTTACAAATACCCACCAAATTAGTTTCAAAAAGTCAATAAAATTCAAACGTAGTTCCCATAGTATTGTAAATAAAAATTGCTAAATGGAAAATTTAGTGTTTACAGTATTGGAAATATATTTAATTCAAATGTAATGGCTAAACTGCAGGTTTGCATCACATATCTATGGAATAGTTCAAATTGAACAATTGAATTGCGATGATAACATTGTGCATTTGAATTACTTCAACCTGTAGCTATCGTAATTTTGCATGTGGTGGCTAAACGCAGTTCTTCGTCATATACAACAATTTCGACATCGTAAACTATCCCTTTCTGGACAGTAATATTCCAGTGGGACCTGCATATGGCGTATACATATCTCGCTTACTAGCATTTGCTAGATCCTGTGTTAAATGTGTCGATTTTAATCAACGTCACAAAACACTGGTGCAGAAACTTGAAAAACAGGGCTATTCCACCAAGCGCCTACACTCAAAGTTTCTCAAATTTGGCGATACATATCGCATGCTGATAGCAAAATACGAACGTAGCGTACAGGATCTATGGCGCTACGTTTCGTAACTTGTGTCTAATTCCGCTTAACCCGGGGCTAGGGGCCGTATGAACCTCATGGTACTCAATGAACAGTCACAATCAAAGCGTGACTGAGATACATCATTCTTTAGATGACGACTTTACAACGAATATTACGGATTAAGAATACTGATCAGCGATACGGATTTGATATTTTTGGAACATCATGATGTCTTGCCGGCATCATTGAAAACTGTTGACCGATTCTCTCTTGCAGGAATCAAGCCTATGTTTTTGTATACTATGATTGTCTTTTTGAATTTGGTGTTAATACTGTTATATGGAAAATGGAATAGGTCTTTGGATTATGGACGCGGATATTCTCTAATGGACGACGGCTGGATTATGAATGACGGACTAGACGCTTGTAATCAAAAACAAACATTTCATAAAAACATTTACAGTATTGTAAATGCAACTAATGTGTGAAATGATTTCATAAGTAGCAACCATCATAGCAAACAAAACTAATATTCACCATACATTCCCACGTGTATGAGGAAGAGGTAAATATAAATATTCTTTTTGAGATGATTTAATATGTACCTAATAGCACAGTAAATAAAATTGTATTATACACCATACATTTAACCATCTATGGGGTAGAGGTAAATATAAATATTTTTTTTGAAATGATTTAATATGTACCTACCATTATAGCAAATAAAACTGTAATATACACCATTCCTTTGCGCATCTGTGAGATACATGTAAATATAAGTATTCTTTTTCAAATGATTTCATATATAGCTACCAGCTTAGCAAATAAAATGGATTTATACACCAACATTTACATATCTAGAGGATATTTGTAAATATAAACGTTTTATTTGCATTGTTTTGAGACATAGATGCCATAGTTCGGAATTTACGGTTAAGTTTCATATTATTTGCCATATATATCACGCAATGGTCAATAATGGTCAATTCACATATATTTACTACAGGTTGGAAAGTGGCTAAATATAACTGATAGATTTGCATTCGGGTCACTACAATAGCGAATATATTCAAATATATGAGATTTATTTGCAAAAACAAAATCGTGCGTTGTATATCTATCGTAATTAGGGACTCTCCAAGGTACGACATGCACAATAAATGTATCCAAAAGAAACCTTAAATGTATTGTAAATGTATGTGAAATGTATAGCAAATACCAAGATTTGACATAGGCCATGGAACCATGGAACTCTAAAAACATTTACTACAGTGGTGAACTTGGGGCTGTCAATCATACAGAATACATGAACTAAATTATTAAATATAACATCAAATATGGGACTTCAATTTTATAAGCCCAACCTCTCCGATCACATCGACCTATACGTCAAATGAATGCAAATGCTACTTATAATTGCAAGCCTAAAACTTAGTGTTCAAATAATTGGAAATAAAACCATTATATTCACCTCACATGCCAACCGTATATTAAATATAATTAAAATGACGTTTTTATGTAGTGACACAGTACCTTGATAACCTTTTTATCATATACCTGTATTTATATTAACTGTGTCGGTCATATTTAGCGGTATTTCCGCAGGACTATGTTGGATGATGCAGCATTCAAATCTAGGGTAGTGCACAGGCCTCGATTCTTACCCCAGCTTTATATGCAGAAACGAGTTGACAGTCAGTATAGCAGAAACAATGATCACAATCAGAAAGAAGACAGAATTCATTTTTGGTTGAAATAAATTACCTATAATAACTGTAAATAACCTTCAATTCAACATTACATACAGTACCAGAATTTATATATATTATTGAATGTACCGCAATATTCACATGAGAACAAGGTTTCTCTTAGCTAGCCTCATAACTAGGTCAAAAAAGTATATTCATACGCGCTGTAACTTTCAAACTTTACCGGAAGCGACAAACATGTGGAAACTGACAGAAACGTTCTGTAACATTTAGAGTTTATATATTGATGTCTTCGACCAAAAGTGAAAAGTATCATTCGGTTTAGTTATTATTTATGTCAAATTATTTGACGGGATCGATCCAGCAGACTGGCAGACCGTTATATTCAGGGTGCAGTGGTGAAAGTTGGCGCCGTGAAAGATACCCGCTGCGGCCGTCTTGAGTTTGTGACAGGAGATTCTGGTTTATTCGTATCGGAATGTTTTGGTCAGTCAGTGAGTCCGAACTTTGTATCAAAGGGCCGGAAGTGACAGGGACACACGGAGAATCGTCGACATTACTGGTACTTGGGATAGCGTGACACGGAGATTTATTAGTTGCCGTATCTGTTATACCGAGAATATGTGACATCTCTTTCTGGTGTTCATGACTGGCAACAGCATAATTGTTCAGACTGGCAACGTGTTTGTGCCCCGTCAGTTGCATAATTGTTGTCGGTGGTACTCCAGCGTGGAGAAGACGTGTCGCTGTCGATTTTCTGGCACTGTGATTGGTTTTCCGTCCAGGTATGTTAGCATTTCCTGTTATTGTTTTCATAATTTCCCCTAATTTATTTTCCCCCAGTGGCTGACATTTATACCAGACAGAGCTTGACGCTTTCCTCTGGTAGTGTATGGCAAGATATCTTGTATGGCAAGATAAAATGGGCTATCAGGAGCACACATTTTCTGGGGCCTGTGACTTCGGAACTTCTTGTAAGTGTGAACGGGGCATTCCTCAGGGTTATTCGGCAAGGCGAATTGTTTGGGGTGGAAGGGGCGTTCGTGGCCACTCGGATTGGCACCGGTTCTCGTGTTTGTCACTCGCTCATTGAATTCAATGAATTCTAGACCGTTCGCATCAGTTTTTAGCGTTAAATCCCCCCACTTCAGTTTTCGGTTTTCAGAAGTTGGCCGCAGCCCAAAATGCATAGTATTGTTCAACCACATTTTGTTTTGTAACGGTTTTGGACTCTGGCAGCCAAGCTGACTCGTTTCAGATAGGATGACCTGTTCCTCTCGGGTGAGAGGCTTTGATTTATTTGGCCTATTTCCTTTTCCTTTCGCTTTAAGTTCTTTTCTTTTAGAGGCCAGGACATCCCGACTTGTCTGGAACTCGCGATCCAATATCAGACTGTATGGGTAGTTCTTCTCACGCAGGAACCTGTCAATACCTCGACGGTAACTTGTAAGAGTGTCCGGCTCATATTCAGATCCATCAAATTTTCTAATTGAAAGCAGAAATGAACTGATGTAGTTGTCCAGCTCCAGATGTGGGATGAGCTGTAGTTCCCGTTCTTCGAACCGTGGAGAGGCCCCAAGCCATTTTGCAAAAGTGCGTACCACGCTGTCAGTTTTCCGTACAGTATTTTTATTTCTCATATCAGTAACAAACTCTGTCTGGGATTTCTGAAGCTCTACAAATGTTGGGGCACGGTGATTCACATTTGGAGGGGGGTCATGATGTTGTATTCGTTCATTCAGCAATGCTAAATCTTCAGGTTCCGGGTCGGAGTCCGATTCATCGTGGTTTTCATTGTACACTGGTGGTGTTGTTGTTGTTGATGACGTTGTTGTTGATACTGCCGCCGCAGTCTGATGTTGCATCGTTATATCAAGCTCAAGAGGCATCTCCCGAATAGCACCATCAATTCCATCGTCACTGGGAAAGTTATTTGTTGAACCGCCTTCGTCAGATTGGTTGGGGGAATTGGGCAAAAAGCCCAGGTCAAAATTTGCCGGCTCAAAAGAACTGTTCGTGTCACTGTCAATATTGGCAAAGGAATCCTCCATTGTACAGTGTATGAAATTGTAGAATACTAACAAACAGGAAAATATCAACAGGGAATAATAATTAACGAATGTCTGAATATATACACAGTTTTCTGGCGATAATTCCCGTTTTCCGATAAGAGCTGTACTCGATAAGTATGAATTGCTGAAGGGATTTCTTGGTGTGAGAATTCCCATGACCTATGCCATGGCCTAGCAGACGACAGACGTTTCTATTAAATAAATTTTATTTTCATTGTAAACCTGGCCCTTTGTATGTTTTTTGAGGACATCGGCTTTATCGCATTGTGCTTCCTAAAAAAAAATAATAACTGTTAAATTTTTGGCCACGAACAAGAGATAAACACTGACCGTGGTCCAATATACTTGGATATGTTGCAGGGGTTTTCCCGACAGGTGGCGCGACTCAATGTCAGTTTTCGCAGGTAAAATGAGTTCTGGGGCTAGATTGACCTAGATAGACAAAGCGAAAGTAGTCCCTCTTTTTCCGGAGGATGTGATACGCGAAATGCGATACGGAATAAGAAAACATGCCTTTGTACTTGTTACCTAGCATACATAGGTATATGATAAACGCTTTTACTTCATGTAGAAGATTATCTGTAGCAGTATTCGTTTGTTCGTGGCGATTGAGCAAATATGCCGGGTTATGGGTATGTGAATGAATAAATACTTTGAAATGATCCTAGATGTGTTGCTTCGCTATATAACTTTCTGCGCTATGTCCGGAACGACAAAAATGGAGAACTGAAACTCCACGACTTTATCGTTTATCATATTCGGGTCATTTTGAGCCCATTTGCATGACCCCCCGAGCAGAGAATCATAGGTGAATTCAAGATGGCGACCACGTGTGGTACCAGAAATATGATTTTGTCGTCATATTTCTCCAAAATTTGTGCTTTTCCGCGATGAAAAGTGGACAGAACTATTTTATTTCACATCACATTTATATTTACTAGCAGTTTTTGCGGGGAAATTGCAAAAATAAAAAAATCGAAAAATCGAAAATGACGTCACTGTTATCGAAGCGGCCATCTTGGATTTGTTGTACATTTTCTAGTAGAGCGTGACCCAAGGGTATGGTGTGGTAAGTTTCAGCCCCCTAGCTCAAGGGGTAAGAAAAATAATTATGGGGGGGCATTTCGCCCCAGGATACGCCCCAAAAAGCCCAGGCCAGACAAGGTTAATTCTCTCTCTCTCCCCCTCTGCATCAAAGTATGCATATCTCTGTAAAACGACTCAGATATGATCAACTGTCATTGAAAACATGTTTCAGGTCTTGTGTTGTTCTCGATACAAAACGCAAGGTCCCGCATCTAACAGTGAGTGGTTTTCACCCCCCCCCCCCTCCCCGCCCAACAAGAGAGAATGATCGCCTCTTTCGATGTGCCAAGTTTCATGCTGATATGAAAAAAATGAACAATCCGGTCCCAATATCGAGCTATGCCGACAGACTATGATTTTTAGGTAGTCTACAGTTGATGAATGCTGCATCGTTGCTGGTTGGTGCCGTCATTTTCATCTGCCGACGATACAGCTCACCAATCCCCAGTGTACGAGTTGTCACAGCGAAACAGCTCACTAATTACCAAGATACGAGTTGTCAGAGCATTTTCTTCATAGCTCTCCAGATTTGTATCTAATACCACTCATGCCGGTGCTAGGGGCCGTTTGGTCATATCATCCTAGTTGCCACATTAAGAGGTACAATAAAAGCGTACCTGAGATACAACACATATCACGAATCGTTAGATTCTTGGTATGTACTTTAGAATAGGTTAACCGGAAGACTATACTGTGAAGTCATGTAGCTCTGTCAGTATGTCGGCACCCCTTCCCACTTCCCTTATATGTGTTGTAATTTGAGGAGTCGTCTGATGTAGACTGATTTGGAGACTGAGTTGGCCTCTATGTGACGATGAATACAGAGCTGAGCTCTCGGAAATTAGATTCTGTTGTTTGGGTCTCAGTGTCTTGTTAATAGCTCCGTTCGTCATGGCTTTCGGGTGATTCAAGTAATATAGATACATGTAGTCGAACTTGTGTACATTTATTTTTATTTTTTAAATCTCTTAATATCTTTCGTTACTTGTTTAATAAACCTTAATACATCTAAAATCTATGAATTTAACAAAGAAATGTTTAGTAAGATATAAATAAAGCTTTGTCTTGATGAACCGCGAAATTCGTATACGAAGCCGCTGGAAAATTACAATTCCAATCAACTACGCACCCCAGGCCAATGCATGTTGCATTAAGTTTTCGCCGATATGCACTCTATTATTGAAGAAAATCGCCATAATTTGTTTCCTTTGGCAGAAAACAATTATGTCAAAAGCACGATAATTTCACCACTTTTGAATTCATAACAGAAGGATTTCAAGAGAATCATAGACTGTTTTATCCGATAAGTGGTAATTCCGTGATCAGATTTCACTGCCCAAGATCTCCGTTCACAGTATCGATCCCTGTATACGGCGGTACATGTGGGTCGACATATTCGAACGAGAAATTAGCGAACAGCTCCACTTATTTTATCGCAATGAAATATTCAGTCTTCGTCATATATTCATTGAAAGCTATATCCAGTCTTGTGTTGTACATGTATCTGCTCCACCTATCGACTGTGTCTCTGGTTCGGTCCCGTGTTCATGCGTGAGTCAAGACCTGATGTCATATACTCGGCACAGTTAGACAGACAAAGAAGTCCGTATGAGCGATAGCAAACATGTTGATATACTCAGAGTAAATAATTTATGACCTCTTGATATATATACGTGACGCATACAAGAACTAAATCACCATGAAAGTCGACCATACATAAAGCCCAACGCACAATTTGAAGCCGGATAAAAAGTTTTCCGGTTGACGATATCACATATACGATGGGGAGAATGTATCTACTGACAGTCCCTTTATTATGTCTTGTGGCTGTTACGTATTCACTCTCACCCCAACACGAGAAGCTGGTACATTCTGTTGTACTGGACTCCCTAGAGAATTACCATGTATTTTGGAATTTTGACGAGCAAGGCATTGTGTTTGAGGTCCAGGTTAAAGCCCGGGGTTATGTGGGATTCGGTCTGTCACCCAATGGAGACATGAAGGGCTCGGATATCGTCATCGGTGGTGTTTATAATGAAGACGGCAAAATTTACTTCACGGTGAGTTTCTGGCATGTAACGTACATATCAAGCTTAGCCTAGTGAGTGATAAAGAAATACTTCTCAACGTATAACAATTAATGATACAAGCTAGTTCGATGTAGATAGTGGCGGAGAGGATAGAGATTAAGCAGGAGGGAGGGAGGGTGGTTGTATCAGTGAAATTTCGCGATGTTGCTACATGTATATGCACAAGTCAACTATGATTCACAGCATGATAACATCTCCGATAAATGATGCATCTTCGAGTTATAAATAAGGCATCTTTCATTTCTAATTTTACTACAGATGGGAGCAACTGGCATTGCATGTTTTCATCTTAACCAATCACCACGCGGTTTCTGTGTAACGTATATAAAATAAGATGCTATGATTGCTTCACTTATGATAAGTTTATGTAGGGCGAATATATAGATGTCACGAGGGAATTAGTTGAGATGACACACGTGATAGTGTTATCATGAGCGTTTGTTTGACTTGTATTTCTGTCAAAGCCATATATTTCCAATGCCTGCTGATAAAGCTAAAGAGATTGTTCATTATTTAGCAGAAAATCCTTGACCCACCTGTTAAGTATAAACTTTCACTCGGTGACCGGATTTTCAAGTGCCCCATTCACAAGTGCCCCATTCAAAGTTAGACAGGTTGGTGTTCGCTGGCGTTGACATACTAAATAAAAAAAAGTGACATTTACATTTCGTATAGCAGTAAAACAGAAATGCTCCTAGCTAGTGTGTTATTATCATACACAGAGTATCGAATTTAACTTTAATCACGTAGGTTAGAAGGAATTATTTAATTTCTCTATCTCTGATCATGTTAAATGCCATGATTTTTTAAAAGAAACCAGACCAATAATTCCCGGATGCTTTAATCAGTTATCTCTTAGACTGTGTGTCGACCAGTCCTAATTTCACTGAAACAAGGTCGAACGGTGCTCAATGTTTAATACATCCGGGTTGAAGACAATACTGAAATTCCACTGAATGAAAATATTGCAAGTGCTGGTTGGTTACTCAGAGTATTTACATGAAATTCAAAGATGATTGTTGTCAACTGTTCGTAGTTTGGTAATACATGTAGAAGATTGCTTACCCACATGACAGTGCAAATATTCGTTCTGGTCTATTAAAGCCCCTTCCTTCAGGTAAAACTAACTAAATGTTGCTACCCAAGGTGGACCTCTGGAATGCAATCAACTCTTGTGTCCTCAATTGTCTCTAGGATCGTCATGCAATAGGGAAACAGGAACCACTGGTGGATGAAAGTCAGGACTGGCACCTTGTCGAGGGATCACAGAACGACACCCATACAACTCTCAGATTCTGGCGGCCATTGGACACCTGCGATGAGAACGATAGGGCACTCGAGGTACTGAGCATAAAACTATAATCACATTTTTTGGCTGCAAGTGGTCAGACTGTTTTATAGCTCTTAACAGGTTTGAGATGTGGCATACGATTCCTCACCCCATCCCACTACATAAGTCCAACAAACGAACAGCGATACTGGTAGCTTGTCGCTTAGCATCGAAAGCATAGAGCAAGTACAGGTTGACCCGGCGTCAGGATAATGTGGCTGGGTAGAGAATCGTGTTTGCCTACGGCATGGCGCTTCAGTGGCAGCACTAAGAAACGCGGCATTGGGACGGCTCTGTCACATTAAGGTTCCGTCGTAATATGATTGCAATTTTTTTTTGAAAGCGACGTGAATTCCTGCTCCCTCACTCACTAACTTATGCGCCAGTGGCAACCAGACGATAGCGTTCTCCAGGAAGTTGTGTGTGTTTGGATACTTTCCGCCGAAGCTCTCGACTCTAAACTAGCATACAATGTATTGGGAAAATACAGGGATAGTTGTGACAGGAACTACTCACACTCAGATTCTCAATTGAAATTATGCCACGACTGGTGATCACTCGGCATGACACGACTATTGCGAGAACTTTTAATTACGAGTAAGAAATCAGAGATTGGAATCGAACTCACATCGTCCACGACACCCGGGTCTAATGTGTGGTTGCGTCGAGCGAGGTTTGAAGAAATCCACTCTTGTTTAGAACAGATCAGTACTGCATGGAAACTTGACGGGGAAAAGATATATATCATTATTATTCCCAACCCTATACGGCGAAATCTCAATTAGTCGTTTCACTTGGGTGTAAAATCCGTAACCCAGTTATTTCCATGTGAGCGATCTGACAGCCCAGATGACAATTGTCCTACTGTGATATGCTGATCAAAGTAGAATGGTGTTGGGCAATAGCTCGGGCGGGGGGGGGGGGTGCTGTGGGGGGAGTAAAAAAAGAAGATTCACGTGTGAAGACAGGCATGCTGGATTTTCACCTAATGTTGAAGGACAACTTCAACATTCAATTTTCCACTGTTCATAGCGTGATATGTCATAACATTGATTATGAATGCCATCATATTTGAGTAAACTGCTGCTTACATTTCGGAAATATAAACCTAACAAACATGAATGTTTTTTTCTGGCAAAGCGAAAATCATGTGTTTAGGGTCTCGAAGTCGGTGAGTTAAGCGCTTTCCCGAAATCAACAGTATGCGTAACCGTTGATATTTATCGAAATGAAGTCTTGTTGCAATAATTTCAACCAAACACACATACCTTTCAGTTGGTATATTTCGCTTCAAAATTGAACACTAATGTAGCGCGCCTACATTACTCGGGTATGCAATGATTGTTTTTTTTTCAAAAAGGAAATCGGTTCCGTAAGTAAACGGAAGCGTGTTGAAGTGGCGTAGAAAAGTTTCACAAACATAACCCTTTTAACAATAATTCAATATGTTAAACTTAAAATAGACTCGAGGGATAACAATGTCACCTCATCAGCATGTATGACGGATGGTCATAACAGTTTACACACCATGAAAAACCCAAATGACTAATAATATATCTCTATTGGAAATTATCCATAATGTAAAATGTGTCCTCATAAAGATCAATATAGCTACTGGCATTTGTAATAGTAGATGTGTCACATTTATGTACTAGGGAATTTATGGGGACACTGAGCACGAAACATAGGACATAGGATAGCGTCATTTCAATGTTTTTCATTATATTTTTTATGTTTAGTCTGAAACAGTCCGTGTGATTTGGGCATACAGTGACGAAGACGCGAGCTCTACAGGAACTGTCAAATATCACTCTGAGAACAGGGGATCCAAAAGTATCTTCCTCTTGAACCCACAAAAGACATTGCCGGAGATTCCCGAAGAGAGTTTGATAGTGGATTTTCTGAACAATGAGGCACCTTTACGTTGCAGCATTGATGAACCTGTTCAGAAACAGGAAGATTGGATGGAATTTCTGCCAAATTTCTCCATAGGACAATGAAAAATCAGAATTTCTTTTTGAAATTTGAATTCACCAATTAAGTGCTTTAAACCGGGAAGATATCCCTTGATGCGTTATTGTTTCTATATAAGTCCTTTCGGTTCACATTGCTTCATTAAACTAAACTGCATGTGGAAGATTGATTATGTTGCCTTGCAATTACAAGACACCCTAATTCACCCTAAGTCTGATCAATAGTTGTTGTCTTTGAGTGTTGTTATTGCTGTTCATTCGATAAAACATTGTAGCCGTCACAATCAAGAATGAAACCCGAATATTAAACATTGTTGCCTGTGTTTTCCTTGCTCAAGGCTGGAATTTTGGCCGAAGATACGACCTACTGGTGTCAAGCCTTCCGTATACCAGACGTGGACCGGAAACACCACGTGATCAAGGTTTGTAACTGTTGTACTTATCCTCGGAGTATTTGTATTATTTAAGACCAGTCAATATTCACTCATAAAACATGAACAATGGTTAAGAATATGAGAGCGCAATGCCGTCTACTTCATGGAGGTTGAGCATACCTTGAATGTCCATGAACTCTGTTTCAACCGTACCAAATTTCTACCCAAACTCCGGAACGATGAGACGTTGAGCGCTGACATCATAGTTTATCGAGTCGGGTCATTTTGAGCCTATTTGCGTAACCCACTGAGCAGAGAATCATGGGAAAATTCAAAATGGTGGTCACGTCTGATACAAGAAAAGTGATGTTTTCGGCATTTTTCTACAACATTCTTGTTTTTCGATCAAAAATGCCTTTTTTGAAAATGACGTCCCTGCCATCAAAGCGGCTATCTTGGATCTTTTTTTAAATATTCTGTTAAGGCCTGATCCGAGGGTATACTGCGGAAAGTTTCAGCTCCCTAACTTAAGGGATAAAAAAAATTAAATAAGCCCCCCCTCCCCTCCCCCCGCACTCCCCGCACCAGGCCCAGGCAGGTCCCAAAAATCTTAGGCCAGGTCGGGTTGAACGGCACACGTCAAATTATATAATTATAACACAGTGCATTTTTTTGCGGTAAATATTCAAGTAATGTGTATCTGTGAATTAAGAGTTCACACAACAGACGGCCATTTTAATATTTCTGTATTTCCTATCACAGTTTGAACCGGTCATCGAGCCTGGACACGAGTGGCTGGTGCACCATATCCTAGTGATGTGATGCTTTGATGGAACCACTAATGAAACGGCGGGAAAGGGGCAGATATGTGGCGAGGGTTTTATGCCAGAAGCCTGGCGAGGCTGCCTTACAACTATGTTTGCCTGGGCAGTCGGTGGAGGTGTAAGTGGATCAGTACATCCGAGCTCATATGCACATACATGTATTGTTGTAATATCATATCTGATATATATTTCAAGTCCTACCCCTTCTTTATTAATTAACAAAACGACAGATGCTAAGTTGTCAATGCTTTTGCTACGGTACAAAATCCAAAATACACACAGACCATTCGCTTGTTCAAACCAGGACATCACAAATACCACAAACTGTCGAAATACTGTCGAGTAAATTCGCCTTTCGGAAAATTCTATCCAAAGTATTCCCGTTTTGATCTTCCTAAAAACGCAATGCCTTGCTGGATATTTTTTAACTGATATATAAGTTAACGAATTCTTGGTATGTTCACAATAGTTGTCAATTAGTGTTGTGAGTGATGTAAATATGGTATGTTCCCATTCTGCATTATGTGCTTCAGTATGTTACTGTGTGCATTTTTATATGCATACACATTTCCACAAACGCTTCACAGCATATGTTTTGTGTACACAGCCCTTCTACTTTCCGGGGCATGTGGGTTATCCCTTCGGATTTGAAGAGGGCCCAACGCTTATTGTAATGCAGACCCATTACGACAACCCCAATTCAATTGCAGGTATGTTGTTCCCACTTCTAATTTCTCAAATTTAACGACTGGAAACATGAAGTAGTCCATTAAAAATATAAGGATTTGCTGGTGCGCTACATTTGACATCGTCATCGACTTTCGGTATTTCTATGCACCAAAGCGCATACGTATGTCCCCTATAAAATCTAAACCTCGGTGCCGTGGAAACTGCAGTCCATATCATGAATTCGAAAACTGGCAGGGGGAGAAATGCTACACAACCACGGTGCAGTTAGGCATTGTGTAGAGTTTGTTTATCAGCAGTTACCACTGACAGTTAATCGTAATGATGTTCAATAATCTGAGTGACAGAATTCAATGAAAAAGCATGTAGCCAGTTGTACGGCCAAGTGGGTCGAGAACACTCCCATTGTCGGTATTCTCCCCCTCCCCCGCCAGTTCGCAAAGCTATACTAATTTGATTCAAGTTGACCGATATGTTGTATATTTCTTGCCAGTTCGCCAAAACACTAGATACTCGTCGAGTGCTAGACTTGAAAAATACACGACAGCACGACTCCATTTTTATTCTTATTGGTGTCATTTTGGAGATAAGACGTTTTTTTTAGTTTAAAAGCCCCAAGATATAACTGATAACTTGCTTATAGGCCGTTGTTCTCAATAGCTTGGCAGTCAGCTAGCTAGATCATTCAAGATATTAATTTGTTTATGCAATATACACTTGTTTTCGATAGTCTTACATCATTGATGTTGATGTTGACTAATATATCATTCTCTAGATAACGAATTTTTAAGGAAAATTATATGGATGTAAGAATACTGATCAGCGATACAGATTTGCTATTTCGTTCGTCATGATATCTTGCCGGCAATCACTGACAACTGTTGGTCTTCTACGGAAACAAGCCTATATATACGCATGCTATGATTTTGTAGGTTTGGTGCTAATACTGATATATGAAGTTCTTTAATGAACGACGATCGAATATTTTATGACGAACTAGACTCTTGTATATCGAATAAGGGGAATATCGTGTAATTTATTTCAAGGTATCAGCGATTCTTCCGGCATCCGAATAACCCTGTCCCCTAGAATAAGGACGTATGACGCGGGTCTTCTAGCCACGGGTGTGATGGTGTTTCGAACCCAAATGATACCACCCTTCATGGAATCCTTCCGCTCCGATGGACATTGTGTTCCCGAGTGCTTGAGCGAGGTAACATACCATGATATACGATGTATTTAATTATCTTAAATATGTTCCCTTGACCGTTGTGATATTCTAACCCCAATGCCTGTTTCCTTTGATGACGTCTTGATAACGTTTTATTCGTAAAAGCTGTATTCATTCGGGGTGATTTATCTGACACGGAGCTAGTATTTTGTTCAGGTAAAATTTGGTGAAAATGCTTAGTGAAAAATGTATAATGTGAACGAACGCATGGAAATAAGAAAGTGTTGTGAACCGTGGAAATAGTGAATTCAAATAAGACACGATATTTTCAGATAGCACTAAGAGGCTTTGTGTATGGGCAGAGTGGTATCGTTTTTTGGTGATTCTGGATAACCGAGGAGGATCGTTTGTGTGTAACATCAGAACTAAAGATGAACTCATCTAATACTGTGACTCGAGCATCTATAGAAGAACCATGTTGATCACCATCGTTTTAGACGACCTTTAATTCAGTTATTGTACATCTGTTTGGCAATATTTGTGAGCGCTGTTCACTTTAAGACAAGAACAGGTGATAACTGAAGCAATGGTAAACTGTTTAACCTTCACAGAAAATCTGTGACTGGTTGGTTATTTTGAAGGTTTTGAGCTGACCAATCAAATGTATTAAAACTGGAAGATATGCCGTGATACACTGGAGAATCTATAACAATTCATTACAGGCAATGGTGGATCATCCCAACGGTATCAAACTATTTGTTGGGTTTCTTCACTCTCACGAGTTGGGAACTGCAATCAAACTAAGACACTTCCGGGAAGGCATAGAACGGGAGGTGATCATTGAAGACGATAATTATGATGTTGATTTTCAAGAGACTAGAATGTTGGATAGGGAAGTGCATGTCATGCCGGTAAGAAGATATTATCACATATACCAGCTTCTTATAATTTTATTAACCATCTGTGTGTGTGTATGTACTTAACCAGATCGAATGGCAATAGTATTGGTTAATTTGCCATGCAATTTAGTCAGAATATTATAGGTATCACAGTGGGAAACTTAAAATAAAAATGAAATCCTCTAAATTCTATTGGAACCGGAATCTATCTTGGTCTACAGGCTGTAATACTTGGATGGTTATTGGGCTGGGGAAACAATTCCTGGAAAACAATTGCCGGATAATTGTTGAAATCACCGATAACGCTATGTGATTTTTCAAGTATTCAGTCTCGCGATTATGCAAATTAATTTTCACTGCTTTCGAAATGACTGCGGGTGCAATCGAATGGAAAAGATGGCAGGAATTTCAAATTCATTTGCTAATAAAGATCAAGCTATGTATATGAATGTATAATTTTAATATTTCTAATTGGGAGACTACTTGCTCACCGAGTGCCATTACCAGAACGAATATCACATATGTAAGTATTATGCAAACAAATGCCTTTTCTCATACGAATATCTCTTAAGGGGTTTCGTTACCTTTCACATAAAAACCAGTTGATGCAAAAGCTTCCTAAATAACAGTGTGATATTGAAGTGCTACTTGAAGAAGAGCATATCAACAAAGTCAGTTATTTTGACTTGTTGATTTTTATAACGATGTTCGTATGGATTTTCAGGGGTAGTCAGATATGTGCATCGAAAACACAAATAAAATAAAAAAAACCAGCATGGCAAACATTCAGTTTATTTGCCTATGTTTTCATTACATGTATTACTGATTGAAAGTAGCCACAAAAATGGACCGTTCTCCATGACGACTTTCAGCAATAGGCTGCAAAATCAAATTTGAATTTGAGTTTTACGTCAGATAACTGAAATTTTAGTTGTTGTCAGCAGTTTTGATACATATTATTTAGTCACAATTGATATGAAGGCTCCTTTATCAATAAATTCAATCGGATTTGTGGGATATATCAGGTGACATCCGGTAAACGTAAGGTAACGAAATTCATAGCGACAGTCGTCGTTCAGGTTAGCGAATTTCCGAATCCATAATTGCTTCAATGTCTTTTCTTTTCACCTTAAAAGTTATTGCCCTAAAAGGTGGACATTTTTATGCAGTTCGATTGCCAGATTACGCGGCTACTTTATAATTATAGACTACGATTTCAGAACTTCTACATTTCGACAAAACACATCCATGGTCAATATGTGCTGTTTTAGATATCTTCATCGTATTTTAGTCGGCAATTTGTGCCAGAGAAATTTCATCAATGATACTAACTTATTATCATCAACTCTTCCATCTCATTTGTACATGAAATCATTTTGATGCCCGTCTGATGTTATCCTTATGAAACTTTGTCGAGTTATACATTCACTGCAAGTCTGAACTATGCTATGCAAATTTAACATGCAATATTAAGTTTAAATATAATCAAATGAGTATTCTATTTTTTGTTGCAAGGGAGGCGTGGGCAGCAGAGACGAGATGTGTTTGAGTGCCGCTTTGTATTACCCACGTATACCACTGAGCGCATGTGAAAGTACTATTGTTCCATCTGCACTCGCGGAATTTGCTAACATCAAATTGTAGTAAGTATGCGTAAATTGACATCCCCATCATCACAACACTCTGCGATTCCAAATAATATCTACATTTGCAGCAATTTTCTAGTCGTCTATGTGAATAGATGTGTTGCTTCCTTCATCAAACCGTGACTAAATTATTTATCTAGAAATTATGGAAGACGGTAGCGGCCACTCACCTTCTCGCATACTCGCCCTGTATTTTGCTGACACGAGAAGTCGAGAACGCGAGGCGAGAAGTCATGATTGCGAGGCGAGAAGCCGAGAACGCGAGGCGAGAAGTCGAGATTGCGAGGCGAGAAGTCGAGATCTTTCTCGTCTTCTCGTCTTTGTGGCAAAAAGGCGAGAAGTCGAGAAGGCGAGCATGCGATAATTGAGGGATTCTCGCGTTCGCGACTTCTCGCCTTCTCGCTACAAAGACGAGAAGGCGAGAAGTCGAGAAAGATATCGACTTCTCGCCTCGCAATCTCGACTTTTCGCCTCGACTTCTCGACTTCTCTCCTCGCGTTCTCGAATTCTCTCCTCGCAATCTCGACTTCTCTCCTCGCAATCTCGAATTATCGCTTCGCGGTCCGGCCTTCCCTCCTCGCGTTCTCGACTTCTCGCCTTGCGTTCTCGAATTCTCGCCTTGCGTTCTGGACTTCTCGCCTCCCGTTCTCAACTTCTCCTGTCAGCAAAATACAGGGTGAGTATGCGAGAAGGCGACCATCTTCCATATGAAATCGACTTGGAGATTTGTTTCGATAGCATAAAATTCATCAGCGATGTGCCTTTGATTTACAACTGGAAGATATTGGCGTCTTACTGGCACCATTAAAAGACGTTGGATGGAAATGCGCTCCTCACTTTAGAGACAACTGATGATTTTGATTTTCATGTGGTATCTGCACAAATCGAAGAGCTAATTATAGTGTCTTACAAACACGTTATCCAATTTCGACATTAATTATCTTAATGAAAATTCGTTTGAAACAAGCCGTTCCCCGTCACGATGAACACAATTATCTCAGCGTAGCCATTTGTGGAAATCAGTGATTAGGTCTTTAAGTAAAGAACATCATCGTGCCTTGCTGACCTCATTGAAACCTGTTGAAAGAAGCCATGTTTTTTTATATCTTCGTTTTATTTCACACACCTTCGGAATTGATGCTAAATGTCATATGTAATAACTGTTTCGATTACCGACTCGGAAATTCGTTTATGAACGACGGCTGAATATTGAATGTCAGATCTGACGTTTGCTAGCCAACACGTGAGCCTTAGAGTCAGATATGCTTGCACCACTATATATCCTATCAGATTAAACTGTGATGACACCATTTATTAATTTCTCGAAAGTTCAAATACGACGGTGATGGAGCCGGAAGAATATAGAGGGCTGCCGTTCTTCGTGGCTATGGAACAATTGTTGGACTGGACAGATGAGGCTACAAGAAAACGTTTCCACGAGTACACAACATCTTACGATAATCCAATTATGGCCCTGTGTTTTGAGGATATGGATAACGTCTACCCGGTATGTTTCGTCTCTTTACCCGGGTTATCTTCTACTTTACCATACCAATTTTATTAATTTCACAGTAATCCATCTAGCAAGGTACTTTAATTCGTGCTAAATTCAGTTGGCTTTAGAGAAATGCACATTAGTGACGTTACTGCGGTTATTTAAAACGCAGGAAAACGATAACTCGGGCGCGTTTGGCGCAACGTCTAACGTCATCGTCAACGTCAAAGCAGATGAAGTATATCGGGGCTGAGACAAATTTGCAGTTTATCATATTGTGGTTATTTTGAACTCATCTGCATAACTCCCAAACAGAGGATCATGGGTAAATTCAAAATGGCAACCATGTCGTCAGGTACCAGAAAAGTGATGCGTTCGCGATTTTTCTTCAAAATTCTCGCTTTTCTGCGAGGAAAAGTATACAAAAGTTATTTTATTTCACATCAGATTATTATTTACAAATTTATCATACAGTTTTTGCGAAGAAATCACATAAATAAAAAAATCCATAAATCTGACGGAAAAATACAAAAAAATGTCCTTTTTTTGAAAGACATCACTGTGACGTCATGATGGAAGCCATGTTGTTTTCTCCATTTTCTAGTAGAGCTTCACCCAGATATATAGTTTGGTAACACTCTAGCCATATAGATAGTGAAAATAAGGGGCAGTCTCTCCCCCCCCCCCCAGACTTGGATGGGTGACCGGGTGCTGTACTGTATGGGCTGTTCAGTGTCCAGGATAATAGGAACTGTGGACGCTCTCGCGTTCTGGCACATGAAGGCATCGTCGTGATATGACTGATAAAAATGTTGGACACGGCGTTAAATCCTGCTCACTCACTCACTCCTCCCCCCCCCAGCTGCGGTACATCCCAATTAAGTCGTCCAGGCCATATGGGATTAAATGCAATTCGCTGTTTTTCCGCTCAAGTATCTTTCTTATCTGGTTTTCAGGTGAGTAGCAAGATTTCCAGCATACCTAAAATCAAGAAACCCCTACCTCCCAAAGAGAGGATGTGCGGCAATAGAATTGGTAGCGCCGACAAGCACGTCGTTAAAACTTGGACAACTTTTGTGTTGGTGGTCTCTGTGTGGATTTTGCGTTAGGCAGATTTGGTGAAGGACATGCGGGAGTGAAAAATTGCTCTGAAATCGTCCGGCTGGGTTCCGTAAATTTTCTATTC